>JASSUY010027816.1:0-29651 GCA_032466535.1 Forpus xanthops | reverse complement strand
GCGGGGGGGGGGGGGGGGGGGGCCGGCGGAGGAGGAGGAAAGGTGACAGATTGCGGAGCGGAGCCGTTGCTCCGCGGGCTGCGGGGCTGCCACGGGATGCGCGGCCGTGGGCAAGCGGCTCCGCGGGCGGCCGCGCCGGACTGGCGCCTCAGCGTGATGCCGCCGGTGTAAAGGGAGTGGAGGGTTAGGGTTGAGGAGTTTTGTTGCTGTTATTTTGGGTTTTTCGTTTGTTTGTGGGGTTGGTATTTTTTTGTTTATTTTTTGATTTGGTGTTTTTTTTTTTTTTTGTTTTGTTTTATTGGTTTGTTTTTTTTTTTTCCTTCTTTTTTTTGTAGGCAGTGTTAGCGGTAATTTTTTGTTTGTTTGCTCCTTTTAAAACGGGCAGCAAATACAGCTTTCCTCTCCTGCGTATCCTGCGCTAGCAAAAAATTGGCGGTCGAAGCCGCCTCGACCCCGGTGTGGAGCGGGGCTCGTCCCCCGGCAAAGCCGCCCCTCTACTGCTTCCCCTCTGGGAGTGGTGTTAAAAGCGGAGCCCGACTCTGCGCTCCCCGTGGTGGATGCGCGCCCGCTCCTCCGCTCAGCGCATTTAAAGGCGCAAAGCGCTTCCCCGAGGGGAAAAGTGGATACTCCGCTCTGCGTATACTCAGCACCAGCTGGGCCTGGCAGACACCGAGGGTCCCGCAGGAGCCCCTCAGCAGCGTGCAGCCCTCCCGGGACAGAGACTCCTCTCCCGTGTGCACTTATTAACTGAAACACGGAATTTTGGGACTGTTTGAGGAGAAAGTTGTGCTGGAATTCCTTTTTCCGACGGCTGCCGAGAATGGAGGAAAGGGCCAGATTTTTCCCCCCCAGAAAACACAAATATATATTTTCCATGGGAGAACAGACTTAACCCTTTCAAGAACCCCGGGTTTGTCCCCTTGGCGGACGTTTCTTTGGGAAGTGATTGTTTGAGTACCCCCTCACTATCGCTGCGGGGAGCCCGGGGCAGCAAGCGGTGACTGGGGGAGCCGGGCCCGGGAAGCCATCCTCCCCAGGGCCGCTTCCCACCACTGAGGTGTTTGTTTAGCTTCAGCTCAGTCATCAAGAGTTTCTTAAAAGCCTAATAAATCTGTTACTTGCCTCCAAATCTAATTACCCGGAGTACTAATTAGGTGCAAATGGCCGGTGGAAATTACTGCAGACTTGGTCTGATGGCGGTAGAGCAAAAAAGTTTGTCTCTTCCAGAGCGGGCATTCGAGCTCTGAAATGCAGCAACGTCGGGGGGAAGGAGAAAAGGGGGGCGGTTTGACTGCTGCCCAAACCTGGGATAATTAAAGTCCTTGCAAGAGACTAGGGGAGAGATAGGTTTCTTGAATTGTTTCTTTGTTTCTCACCCTTGGGCTTTGTTATCTGCATTATTTATTTAGCCGAGGGGTTCTTTGTGTCTGCCAATGGCCCCAATCAAGTTTTGCTTGAGACAATTAGCCGATGCCCGGCCGGGAATCCTATGCAAATGCCCCCTGCTGCCGTACAATGCGGGCAGTTGAAGGCATGGGGGGTTTTGTTCGGGTAATAATTACTGGCTGGGATGTGCCCCCCTCCTTCCCTCCCCTCCCTCCTAGCCCTATTTTTTTCGGGGGAGAGATGCGTTTATCTAGTCAGCCTCTGAGAGCTCCCAAATCCGGCTGGGGTCCGGCTTGACAAGCTGAAGGATTGTCGGGGGAAGGCAGTGGGGACAAACGCTGGGGAGCAGAGAGCTGGTCTGACATCCCCCCTTCCCTCCCCTCCTCCTCTTTCGTCTCTGCAGGACCCGGCGACCCCCCCGGTCCCCCAGCACCGCCCGGGGCAGGCAGGGCGCTCGCTCGGGCGGCTCCCCCTCGCCCGGATTTCGGCCAACTCTCCTCCCCGCCACAACTTTAGCATGATGTCTTATCTTAAGCAACCACCTTATGCAGTCAATGGCCTGAGTCTCACAACCTCGGGCATGGATTTGTTGCATCCGTCCGTCGGTTATCCTGGTAAGACACGCTTTTCTTCTTCCCACCCCCCTTTTTTGCCCCACGGAGGAGGCACGACATGCCCAGGGATCGGATTGCTAGGGTAGATGGGTTTCGTGGGATTCTTTTTCTCTTCTACTTGGCCATCAACTTCTTACCCAGAAAAGGGTCTGCAAAGAGAGCACCCTGTTCTGTCTGATGGAGATGGAGGGCAGACGCTTCAGGCCCATCCTGGGGAGATGGGGAAGAGGCATCAGAGGTGGGGTTGCTGCACAGTGGCGGCTGAGGACTGGGTAGAATCGCCCAGGGGCAGGAGAGGGGGGAATTAGGATGCCTCCGGGAGGGGGGATCTGGAGGGACCACACAGGGCTGAGGGGCTGCTGAGTGACAGCCAGGGCCTCTGGCTTGTTTCTCAGCCACCCCCCGAAAGCAGCGACGGGAGCGCACGACCTTCACCCGGGCACAGTTGGACGTGCTAGAGGCACTTTTTGCCAAGACTCGCTACCCTGACATCTTCATGCGAGAGGAGGTGGCCCTGAAAATCAACCTGCCCGAGTCCAGAGTGCAGGTAGGAAACCGGGTGGCATCGGACCTGTCCCCCACCTCCATACTGGCGGAGAGGGTTTGGGCTGTCTTGTGCCTGGCAGGGAGGTGTGTGGGCTGTTGTAGGGGATGGGATCAGTCCTGAAGCAAAATCAAGCTTCTGTGAGGTGAAGGAGGCTCATAGATGAGGGTGTAGGCAGCATGGGACGTAGAGTGGCAGTTTGCCTCTCCAGGGTTAAAGTGTGACCCCCTTTCTTTCCTGTGTGTTGAGGGGGATGTCATGCAGCTCCTGGATCCCAGATCCTGAGGCATCCCTCTACATCCCTTTCATCCCCTTGGGCCCTCTGAGCTGCAGAGGACTCCTCAGCATCTCCAGACTCCTTCACTGTTCCTTGATCCAAGTGCCAAATCCCAGCCTGCCCTGCAGGAGCTTGGGACCCCTGCAGAAGCTGTAAAGGATCCCCTCCTTCCCCATGGATCACCACATCCTTGGAGTAGGACCAGACTGTGATCCCCTTTCACACCAATACAGACTGGGGGCTTTCTTTGCCTTTGAACGGACTTTGATGGGAAGCCTTTTGAGGGACCCCTTTCCTGGGGCTGGGCTGTGTCTCCTCTGCAAGCAGCCTGCAGGGGCCCAATCCACGCAGCATTTTGGAGGTGATGCTTGCCAGGGCAGGGGTGCTGCCCCCAGCACAGATCCAGGACACCCCTGCAGCTGCTGCAGGGCAGCTCCAAAGCCATGCCTTCTGCTTGTCTCCCTGTCAGGCTTCTTGAAGGTGCATTATGCCTTGCTCCAGCATGGCAGCCCAGGACCAGGATCCCCACACATCAAATCCTGTCCTTTTCCCCACAAAACTTCTCCAGCACCTCTCTTACACAGCTCCAGCTCCCTTGCTTTCTGCTAAGAGAGGGTGAGCTGGAGGGACAACCCTGGCTGTGGGGGTAAGAGTAGAAAACCTACTTAGAGGGTCAATGAGACATCCCCTACCAACCCCTGCCTCTGTTTCCCTAATTGTTCCCTCCCTTTCTGATGTTCTATTGTTTCTAATTAAGGGTTTGACTTCAATAGGCCTGAAATTGTGATTCCTGGGTGTCCCCGGCTGACAAATAGTCAATAAGGGAGCGCTTCCCCCCAAAAGTGACCTTATTAAGCAGTTTGATTTGCCCATTTCCACTTGTTATTACTGCTAATGATCTCAGGGAGGGGGAGCCCCGGAGCTTTTCTTTGCAGCAGCCTGCAGCCCTCCACTTGCTGGGGAGCACTTTTAGTTCCCCCCTCCCTGGTGAGGTCTTCCTGCTATCATCTCTTTCCCCTCCTTGGGTTTGCCAGCACATCCCTAACATGAGACTTCTTCTTTCTCCCTCCCTGTCTCTCGGTCGCAAGGTATGGTTTAAAAACCGCCGAGCCAAGTGCCGGCAGCAGCAGCAGCAGCAGCAGAATGGGGGCCAGAACAAGGTACGGCCAGCTAAAAAGAAAAATTCACCAGCCCGGGAAGTGAGTTCGGAAAGCGGGACCAGTGGGCAGTTCACTCCCCCCTCCAGCACCTCGGTCCCCACCATTTCCAGCAGCAGTGCTCCCGTATCCATCTGGAGCCCAGCGTCCATCTCCCCACTCTCAGACCCCCTGTCCACCTCTTCCTCCTGCATGCAGAGATCTTATCCTATGACCTACACCCAGGCATCAGGCTACAGTCAAGGATATGCTGGCTCGACATCCTATTTCGGAGGGATGGACTGTGGATCTTACTTGACCCCTATGCACCACCAGCTTCCTGGACCAGGAGCCACCCTGAGTCCCATGGGTGCCAATGCGGTCACCAGTCACCTCAACCAGTCTCCAGCCTCACTCTCCACCCAAGGCTACGGAGCCTCCAGTTTGGGCTTTAACTCCACCACTGATTGCTTGGATTATAAAGACCAAACCGCCTCCTGGAAGTTAAACTTCAATGCTGACTGCTTGGATTATAAGGACCAGACATCATCATGGAAGTTCCAGGTTTTGTGAAGAACCTTTGTGATAACAAGAGAAATCGTGACAAGAACGAACAGGCTGGGCTGAACGCTCCAGTTTTAGTCAGGTTTTGGTTAAATTAAAGAGAAAAATAACTCCACGGACAAACAAACGAACAAACAAACCGACAGCAACAAGAGGGGGACTGTGTTGGTGTTATCCTGTTCAGACTTATCTCCTGCTCAGACGCTCTGGAAAAGGAATAATAAAGAGGAAAACAGAGGAGGAAGGCCTTAAATGGACAGATCATCTAGTGAGCAGAAAACGGACAGAACCATCTGTGTTCTTTCTAGTTTTAGGCAATTGCTGGGTTTCTTTGTTTGGAAGAGGTGGGAGACCACCTCACCTACAGGCCAGTTTAAAAAAAAAAAAAGAAAAAAAGAAAAAAAAAAAGTCTAGGTTTTTATTTCTTTTTTTTTTGTGTGTGTGGAAAGATCCTTCACCCAGAGGTTTCCAATGTGTTAGCCAACCCTTGGTTAAAGTATTCACAATGGACAACATCTCTCTTTTTCTCCCTCTTTTTCTCCTTCGCTCTTTCTTTCGTTCTCGAGCTCATCCGACTGTTTCACACCCAACTTGCTCAAGTTGGCACCCAGAGAACTTGGTTCAGGGCTGTGTGGGTTGTGTGACTGATTGTCCTAGCTGCACTACTTTATTTAAAGATTAAAAAAAAGAAGATAATGTTCATAAGGAGTCAATATGTAGTTTTTAAGAGACAATCAGTGTGTGTCTTATATAAATGGTACATCTGTGGTTTTTAATCTGTGCTAGACTTCAAAACTGTGATCTCCTGTATTGTATGCAACTATGAACTCCGCACCAGCGGGAGTTCTGCTGTGATTTAAATAGGTTATAATTATAAGTGAAATTCAGAGCAACTGAGTTACCTATTATCATCTTTAAAAAATAATTGAAAACTATATATTAAAAACAAAAAAAAACAAAAAAAAAAAACCCACAAAAACACGATCGCCTTTCACCTGAGGTGAACTGCACTGAAACTTTTTACAACAGTCTCTGAATGAAAGAGGAAAGACCGAAAAAACCCAACCCGAGGACTTTAAACTCCTCTGGAGCTCACTTACTGCTGGCCATGCTGGTAGTAACCATCAAATCCAACAGGACTTTGGGCAGTTGCTCTGACCTGTATGAATTTTAAACCAAGAAATTAATTGTCGTTTATGCTTGCAGATGTTGACTGAAAAAAAGAAGATATATATGCATAAACCTTTTTTTTTTTTTTTTCCTGGATTTGGCAGATATGTATAATTATATTAAAATGGTTCTAGCACACTTGATGGTTGTCTTCCATTTTAATTGCATCCAGCGAGTGACGAAGAGAGGCAATGCCATCTACCCGCAGGGATTTCTCAGCTGCGGCTGGGACCAGGAGGGTCCGGCTGCTTCTGCAGGGCTGAGACAAAGGGGGTTTGGCCAGCAGCTCCCCGAGGTGAAGGAAGCAAAATTAATGGTGGGATTATTTTATTTTTATTTTTTTCCTAAGGAAATACCATTCATTACAAACAGACCCTGGGTATCATGACCTTCCCCCCCCCAGCTTTCCCATATCTCTTAGTGCGGAGCAATGCGTTTGCTCTGCAGCCTCCCAGGAAGTGAGTCCCTGGCTGTTTGAGGAGAGCCCTAAATTTCCCAGGCTGATCCAAAGAGAACAAGGGGGGACCTGGGGCTGCTCAGGCAGGGTCACCCGAGCAAAGCTGCTGGGGAAGGAGGGGGTACAAGTGTTTAAGCTACAATTTCACAAATTGAAGCCACAGTGACCTGTGATGCAGGACCAGGCCCTTCCCAAGTGTCTCTGCTCTTGGTGGCTTTTTCTTTGTCCTTCTCCCTCTTTTTCCCTCTCTCCTTCTCATGTGCATTGCCAGGGTCGCTTGAGCTCTGAACTCGATTTGGATTTAGTGCAGCAAAGAAATGGACCCCTGGAAAGAGAGACACAGAAAAAGGCATCCAACACCATCCTGCTCTCTGTCACTCACCATCCCCATGGATTGTCACCAGCACCCTCCTGCCTGTGAGTCACCTGGGGCCACTGTTGTGTGGCCACCATCACCCCACAGAGGTCCCCAGAACCAGGGAGCATGAACACCACTATGGTGCCTCTCCAGCTATACCTTGGCTTTGTATTCTGCATCCCAAATGGGCTGTCCTCCTCTGCAGGCACCACAGACCCTCTGCTTCCCACAGCAGCATTTATGGTCCCAGCCACTGACAGCAAAGATCAGCCTCTAAAATAAACATATCGACTGGCTCTGACTGAAGGCAAGTTTTTACATTGCTTCATGTTTTGTTGGTTGGTGATTTTCTCATTTATTCTTTTTAATGGGAGGATATGTGCATGGGTGGTTTGGGAAGCAGAAGGCAGCGCGGAGGCTGGGGCCGCCGGGGATGGATTGGCTGGTCCCCACCACAGGCTGCTTCTGGGCAACATCATGGAAAGTTTAATTTCTCCACTGATTTGATTCAAACCAACAAAGTCTATCACCCAAAAAAAACCCTATTCAAACAATATATGCTTGGAAAAAGAAACCCCTTGTTGAACTGGGACGCAGCATCCCACCTGCCTGAAGAGCTCTTTGTTTCGTGGGCTTTTGATTTTTTTTTAAGCCTCTTTAAAACCTCATTCCCATTTTGCTTTTCTCCTCTTATCTTTTACTTTTCTTCCCTGAGTATTTCTCTGTCTGTTAGGGATGAGCTCCTCCAGCTAGTGCTTGGTTTTATCAGAAAAGCCAATTCACGGCAGGAATTTCTCTGAATTTCCCCTGGCTTTTTACACTTTCCACATTTTCTCTACCTGTTTGTTTCTGATTTTGATTTAAATGGGCACTTGCGTGGGCAAAGGGCAAAATCCCAAGGTAAGCAGGCAAGCACAAAATATTTTATGAAGAGGGTTTTAATTTCATTTTCATTTTTAATGTTTTTGATCTCCTTTCCAGCTGAATTTGTTTCCTCTGAACTCAGGCTGAGGGAGGCAATTCTGGATACAATATCAGGGGAAAAGCTGGGGGAACCACATCAATTAAATGTTGGGAAGCCAGATTTAGGGGCAAAGAGCTCATTAAGAGGGTGTTTGATTTGAGTTATCTCACCAGCCCCCCCAAATATAGATATATGAATCTTCTTCCTGTTATCCAGGGTGACATTTCCCACCAGGGGAAACAAACAAACGGGCAAACAATAAACCAAACAAAACCCAAACAAAAGTGGAAAAGCAGAAAATCAGGAAGGAAGTCTTGAACCAACCACAACAAAGATGCTTCAAATACCGGCTCCAGCTCCTCTACCTGCTTCCTGCCTGTGCCCTACCCAATGCCCTGCCTGCACCCTGCCTACTTCTTGTCTGATCCCCTCTTGCTCCCGGTCTGTTTCCGTGTCTGATTCGCTGTCCGTTGGCCTGCCTGCACCCTGCCTGCACACTGCCTGGTCCCCTGCCGGCGCCTTGCCCAATACACTTTCCTACTCCCTGCCTGACCACTGCCCACTCCCTGCCTGCTCCTTGCCAGCACCAGCCCACACGACTTTGTCTCTCCCCATTAATAAACCCTTACCCATGGTGGTTCTGCTACGATCCAAGGATGAGACAGCCCAAGAAGCCCCAAAACGGGGACAAGTTTGGGGATGATTATGTTTCCACAGGAGGCCATGGCTGGGGAGTGCTGCCAGTTTCCAAGGATATGGGAGAGAGCTACTAAAAAAAGATTTAGAGACTCACAACAGAGATTCACCATCTGGTGCTAGGGGGCACAGGGACCCCTGAAACTTGTACTCACACCCCTGGCACTGCCCTTACCTGGGGTTTGGGTGGTAGCAAGAAAAGGGCTGGAGGGCTGATTATCTGTGTTTGGTAGGGCTGAGTTTGTGTCTGTAAAGGTTAGAAAGAACACTGGGAAGGTTGGTTTTGGGTATGGTTTGGAGGTTGGGAGGGCTTGAGTTTGGACTTGAGTTTGGGCTTGGTTTGGTTCCTGAACCCCATCTAGTTTTAGGGACTAAAAAGGCTCCCAAGGTCTGTCCACTATCTCTGAAAGAGCAGAGGAGGACAGATCCCCGCAGCACCTGAGACCATGAAGGGCCAGGGGTGCTGGGGAGCCAAACCTGGGGCAGCAGCTCACCGTATTTGCTGTGAGCCATGGCCACGCACTCCACATCCACCCACCATGCAGTACACACACAGAGCAGAACTAGGAATGCAGATTGCACCAGTGCTCAGACCATGCCTATGCATACACAGATCTAGTATACAAATGCATACATACTTGCATGCCTATAGCATAAATGCGCATACACTGCATAACTATAAATGCATGTGGCACCAATGAATATAGCATAAATGCACATATTGATGCATATTGTCAAACTCTACTGCACAAATGCACATATTGGTGCCTACAGCACCACTGCCTGCAGGTATAAGCAGCAGTGGCAGTTGGCAGGGGGTGTGCTAGGGTGACAGGACAGGGTCCTGGGGGGCCAGGGGTTTCAGGGCATGGGGTCAGGGTTGGGCTGGCACAGGGCTGTGTGAGGTGAAGCAATGGAAATGGGAGGAGGGGGGTAGAGGAAGAGAAGAACCACAGGGAAAGGAAGCATGAGAGAAAAGCAAGGATGGAATGACAGGGGGATGAACAGAGAGATGAACGGAAAGAAGGAAGGGAGGAAGGGAAGGGAAGGGAAGGGAAGGGAAGGGAAGGGAAGGGAAGGGAAGGGAAGGGAAGGAAAGGAAAGGGAAAGGAAAGGAAAGGAAAGGAAAGGAAAGGAAAGGAAAGGAAAGGAAAGGAAAGGAAAGGAAAGGAAAGGAAAGGGGAAAGGAAATCATATAAGGGAATGAAAAGTGCTGTTTGGCTGATCCCTGTTATTGCTGCTGTACCTCTGCACTGGGGCAGAGTGGAGGGAGGTGATGATGGTGGGGGAAATAGGTGGTGAAGGGCTAGACAAATATATAAACACCACACAAACTGTTAAAATCTGCTCTGAGAGCCAATTTTGACTTTTAGGCTCATGAACCATTAATAAAAATCTCCTTATACTCAAGCGGCTCTCAAAAGCTGTGATAGCGGATTACAAACGCCTAATGGATATACTGCATGATCAAATATTCTCTAAGCAGCAAGGTGCAACATACCAGGGGTGGCCAGGGCACCTGATTATCAGCCTATTAGCAAATATGTCTTTCATGGGATGTGCCAAAATAAGTAAGCACCTCCTTCAGCATGGTCCCTTCCCCGTCTTTATGTAATAAATTTGGGAACATCATCATGACTTGTGATGACTTGTGGTAATGACAATGACATCCCCATGTGGGTGGTCACATGCTGCACTGTCATGGTGCTTGACCCTGGTTTCTGTTTTCCCTGTTAGTGGGGCAGAGTTGGATGTACCAGTGGGGATCTCCCTTCAAGCTCCTAGTGCTCAGAGAAAGCACCTTCCATAGCACCAAATACCTCCTGGTGACACTCAGCCCTTGCTAGGATCAAGCCACTGTACATGATTTATAATTACTTGGTAATTAAATTTGGAAGGCTAAGGTAGCATCATTATAGGGAGAGATAGAGGAAAGGAGCTGCCTCTGTGAGACCAGATACCTCCTTACAGAGATCCCTAGAGAGCTAATTGCTGGAAAAACTGGACAGTATTGTTGTTGTTTTCAAGGAGGAGCTGGTTCTCTCCCTGCCTCTTTTTACATGATCACAGGTAGGGATCCTGATACTTATTCTCACATGGATGCTGATAATTGACAGATGCAGTATTGCTGCCTGAGCTGCTGATGCATCATCTAACCCTCCATGAGGAGCAACTTGCCTTACGGACCCCTGTGCCTGGGAGGCTCTCTGACCAGGCTGGAGAGGGAGGAAAGGGCATGAGGGAGCAGGGAGGGCAACTTACCTCATTTATGCTTCTGAAAGTGTATCCAAAAAGTCGTTTCTGGTCTGTTACCTTTCTAACAGGGACCATATTCTGTGTGCATACAGCACCTAACGCAGGACTAGTAGCAGTGCTTTCACCCTCCGTTGCCATTAATAGCCGCTCAGATGCTGGGAGATGATTTCACACACACTTTGCTGAAGTAATGACACAGGTGAGTTTTTAAGACTTGGAGTGTTTTTTGGCTTTCCCAGAGTAGGTTGTAAGGTCAGAAGGTCAATGGCAAGAGGAGAAGATTTCCTACTGACCTGCTTTGATTCACTTGTGACTTTCTGTTAAGGCTTACCAGGTACCTTGTGTTACCAAGCAGCAGCCTTTGGACACATACAGGATGTCCATGCTGAGTTACCTTTTTCATACCTCCCCTGTGCAGAGGGGAGAGGCAACTCCAGTGTCCACGGTGTGTTTCCCACCAGGGCCAGGTCCTCCTACGTCCTCATTCCCTTCACAAGTGACAAATTGTTTTTGCTTTCAGACACAGTTTAAAGCAGAAGTAATACCAGTTTATCTCCTGATGTTACTATTCAAAGTTGCGTGTTCTTTCATCCATGAGAATTGGTTCCTTCATGCCACTGTGGTGGAAAGACAGGTAACTGTGCTCTGCTGTGTCTTACTGAGTTCTGGGGACCCTGTGGACTACAGCAGCTCCTCCACGGGATGTGTGCCTGCAGGTTTGACCCCTTAGGATAATAAGGCTCCTCTCCTTTAAAGAAATACCCAGAGAAGCCCATGTAGAGAGTTACTGGAGGCTGATCTGGGTGAGGGTATTGCCCCGGGGGGGCTGCAAAGCTGCAAAAAGGGGTGGCAAGCTGTGAGGGTGTTTGTTCAGTGTTGCACAGAGAAAGCAGCACTGTCTTGGCTTTATTTAGCATTTTTATTAGCAATGTGAAAGAGCATCCAGGCAAAATTGTTTATCACTGAACCACCAGAGCTGGTGAAGGGAGAGAAGTGATAGAAAAAAGTGTCCAAAGGACAGAAAGCTTGGGGAAAAAGAGCAGAGCTGGACAGCAAAGGGCAAGTAAAAGCACCTGAAGAGATAACCAGAATGATTCAGCATCCCTGCAGGAATAACGTGTTTGAAAGGCTGGACATTCATGGGCTGGTGAGTTCTGTGCCTTCCCAACAGCTGTGAGGTTGCAAGAACTGGGGTGCTGGGATGGTGGGAAGGGTGATGAAGTCTGCTTGGAATCCAAAAGGCTTCAGCACTGGGTCAGTGGGGGGAAGAGGACAGGGACATTGCCACTGAAACCCTGGAAATACCCATATCAGGTGGGAGAAGAGATCTCTACTGAAATTAAATTGTCCAGGAGAGAGCTGAGAGCTGGGAATCAGAGATCAGGGTATCAGTGGTATGGATGGCCTGTGCTGCTGTGTTTTGTATTGTGGTAGGACCTCCAGGCTGCAGGACCTCCAGGCTGATGGCTCATCCAAGACAAGTGTGACAGAAACATGGCATGCTATCAGTGTCTGGCCTTTCCCATGTGCATGGAAAAGTCCATCTGCAGTGGAACAAGGGCACTCTCACACTGCTAGTACAACGCTGGGATCCCCAAAGTAACCCAGTTCTGGGAAAAGTCTGGCAATAATTTCCTGGAGCAGTTTGGATCAGCCCTGCTGCACCACTGTTCTTACTGTTCCTTTTTGGCCATCCTCTCCCACTGCCTCACTGTCGCAGGGAGCAGGACACAGTGCCAACCTCTCCAGGTGTGCAAACTATCCGCCTCCTTTGGCAGGTACTGCTGGGGAAATTCAAACTGCTAGAGGCTGCCAAAGCTCATTTCTGAGTCATGGCCTTCCATATGAATGGAAGAGAGGTGACTGCAGAAGGGGTCATAGGAGGGACATCTGAGTCTATTTCCCTGTGTTTTGGGGGCAGCGTTCATCATTTTTGTGCCAATGGTTGGATCATCCAGGTCTGCTGTAAGTCTGTGATGTTGTTACGTATGGTGGTGGATTGATTGAAAATTCATAATGAACAGCATGCTGTAGCCATTTGGAGTCTGATGGTAACAGCTGTGCAGACATAGAGGTTACCCTGTGGCATTGACTGGTTCCTGTAAAACCGAGACCAAAATTAGAGCCTCACTGCCACTATTTAATTGCTTGTACTGATGCAACCACATTAAGACAGTGCTTATGTGTCATATTTCCCAGGGAAAATCTAGTCTAGACATTTAGTTTTTTTACTTCGTGGCATCACTGGCGAGTGAGGGCTTATTGAGGCTCCTCTCACCACCATACCATTGGGTCAGAATGTGATAATCAAAGGTAGAAAGAGCATCCAGTAACACCCTTGGGTGCCAAAGGATAGGCAGGTCCCTCCATTCCAGGGTGACTCTGCAGCATCCATTTTTCACACATCTCTCCTAGGACCTGTATAGGGTGCAAGAAGGCCACTGTGGCTGCAAATCCCTCTTACCTGGCTTTTATGCTTCTGCCTTCAGTACCTTAATTGCCTCCACATTTGCCTGGATACTGCAGCAGAGGTGTTATGACTTGGCCACAGCTTTTAATGTTTGTTGCAAGATGTGTGATCCTTTCTAAGACTTCTGGGAGGCTGAGATTTTCGAAACCCAGGAGCTGAGCCCTGTAGAAGGTATCCTTAGCCCAGCTGGGAAGGGAACAAGTGGAGATGACCCAGGGACAAGGGCAGTGCTTACTGCTGACAGGTCCTGGAGGTCCACTGGTGGTAAGATTAGAAGCAATTTTCTTTCCAATCTGCATTGGTCTGAGGATTAGCACTGTCTGTGTTATGTTTGTGAGCAATTTTAGTGTCAGAATGGTAAGGGAAGCCTGGAGAGACTTTAGCCATGGGCATTGTGTTTGCTGGGCTGCGGGCAAACCAGAAGGGTCAAACAAGGAACATTTCCCCAACCCATCTGGTGATGCTACATATGGGTAGGTTGGATGAGATGAGCGACCTAGTTGGCATTCCTATGACAGACACAACCCCTCGATGGAGCATGGTGCAAATCAACCAGTTGTGTCTAGCACTCAAGCACAGAGGAGCTGAGGTGTTGCAAATGCAGGTGATGGGCTGAGCTCCATGGGGAGGGGGAGTGTGAGACAGAAATCAGCTGCATGACTCCCCGGCAGCACTGAAGACGTGTAGGTCTCCTGATAATCAGAGAATCCAGTGATGCTTGTGCGCTCATACTGGGAATCTGTGACTGTGACTGTCCCCATCAGTATTAACAGACAGCCTCTTTACTCATTCCACAGTTTAATAGACAGAGATTAGATATTATACAGAGTCAAATTACTCATGGAGACCAGGCATGATGTGCTTATTTTCCATTTGCTTTCCAATCACAGAAATCCACAAGCAGCGTTAATTCTAGAACCAGTCATACCAGCCTGTTCCAGGAGCTTTAAAATTAAAGCAATCACAAGGCTGCCCTTAAGTTTCCAATGACTTATGTAAGAGGCCAAAAAGGACAACTGAAAACCTGGGGTTTCAGGCTGAAATTCAGCCTTCTTTTGGTTTGTACCCAGAGCAATGTGATTGAGTCAACTTTCCTGTGTCAGGAGAGGAGAGGAAGGGGGTTGTTCTGATTATATCTGATTTCCTACCTGTTTACTGTAGGCATTTGCATAATGATCACCCTGCAAAAAGTGGTTGACATATGCTAACACTGATTCTCGAACCCTTTAAAACACAAGCCCCACGAAGACTGCTGCTGTTTACAGCACATCTCTTCTTCCTGATTGCATCCCAGTGGATGTGGCCAGCGCCTGCCCCCACTACCTGTGATGGCTGAAAGCCTTTTCCAGGTGTCATCAGGACAGGATGCAAAGAGATAAATATAAATTTTTTTTTTTTTTTTTTTTCATTCATAAGGAAAAACTCAGAGGTCTAGAAAGAGTTCCAAATGTCTTCCAGAGGTCATTTTCCATTTTAGTTCCTTGTGAGAGATTTGGGCTTGTTCAGCTTGAAGGAAAGAAGGCTCCAAGGAGACCTTAGAGCAGCCTCATGAAGGGGCCAACAGGAAAGCTGAAGAAGGACTTTTTGCAAGGTCCTGTAGGGACAAGACAAAGGGGAATGGCTTTAAACTGGAAGAAGGTAGATTTAGATTAGACATTAGGAAGAAATTCTTCCCTGTCAGGGTGCTGAGGCCCTGGCACAGGTTGCGAACAGAAGTTGTGGCTGCCCCATCCCTGGCAGTGTTCAAGACCAGGTCGAACAGGGCTTTGAGCAACCTGGTATAGTGGAAAGTGTTCCTGCTTGTGGTAAGGGAGTTGGAACTGCCTAATCTTTAAGGCCCCTTCCAACCCAAACCGTTCTGTGTTTCTATGACTTTTCCAGTATCCTATATTCCTGGCCCAAGCACTAGCATGGTGACAGCAGACATTGGATTTTGTAGCAGTACAAATCTGAAGAGAGGCAAGGACAGTGATCCAGTCCTCCCCAGTTGTTTAAAGTCAAGCAGGATACATGCTTCAGCAGAACTTTCACCAAAACAAATCTTCATGCGTAGAGTGATGGTTTTAAGACCTTCACCCTAATGTGATAGGAAGTTGAGCATATTTGCAAGCTATTTGCTTACAGTGAGGGCAGTCATGAGTGTGCCATTGTTTTGGAAGAGTTTCTTGTCAGCTGAATTGCAAAAAAACCAAAAGATAAAGGAGAGGGATGCAAGGCAGACATGACTGTGCTGTTGCCAAAGGGCGGTGGAGGATGCAAGGTGTGAGTATCCGAGCAGTGAGGTGTCAGCAAACAAACCCAGGCTGGTTTACCTTTCAGCAGATTTGTTCATTGCTTTGGTTTGACAAACAGGTCATGATGTCTCTCCCTCTTTTAGGTGTCTGCTGTGTGTGTTTTCACAGGTTGGCAGTCAGCAGCAGCAGCCATGCATGCTCCTCTAGCTGCTGTATGCTATGTCCCTTCCACATGCACATTTTTTTCATGGAAGCATTTCAGTGGCTTGCACCACTGCAATAGCTTAGGTGCCCAGGATACATCTCACAGGTGAACCTGTCCCTAATTTGGGACTTGATGGTGTCTGCAAAGCAGCTTTATGATGCCAGAGTTCCCACCTCTGCGATGCAAGTACCTCTTGCCTCCTCTCCTCTTGACTTTGTGTAGCAGTTTCTCATTCTGCTGGGGTTCCCACAGCTCATCAAATAGCTTTATCAGCTGCTCCAGGATCCATGGCAGAATTCCATGAGACTGTTAAGATTTCTATTTCTCATATTCATCCTCATGGTCAGCTGCCTATGCAGATGCTCCCATGCTTATAGGATGCTCTTTGTTAGAAAAGCAGCATTTCCAGTTGTCTGAGACCTGCCTCTTTGCTTTTTGCTCTAATTGCTGAATGTTCTCCTGTCTATCATTATCCTGCACTTGCTGTGACTCACACTGAATGATGGCACTCATCACATTTCTTTTGCCCTATGCCTAGTAGGAACAAGATACGAGACCCCATTTTGGGAACCTGCTCAGTTTTTAATTAAGGCAGCTGCCATCCCACAGTGAGCTGCTCCCAAAGCTGCTTCCAAACAGCTCCTTCCTACATCTCCAAGACACCACAGACAGCATGGAGCAAGCAGAGAAGTCACAAAACAGTTGTGCACTCCTGGCAGAAAAGCAAATCTTAGTATCCTTGTTTTACCAATAAGGCATGAGACAGTAAGGGTAGGATCCTGTGGGATTGGCTTGGGAGCAGCCAAGTGTCTCAGACACATCTCAAGCCTCTGGAAGCAAGCTACTGGTGGTACCTCAAAACTCTGCTTTCTCCCTGGTAATTTGTGCTGGTGGTTCAAATCCTGTACATGTGAAGAAGGGGCCCTTGGAAGCTGCTCTTTTCCTGCCATCACTCCATAGCTGCAGCGCCTGGCACAAGAGCTCAGCTCTCATGCTGGAACCGCACGTTGCTTTCTCATTATGCAACTGCTATATTTTAATAGAAACCTCTTTTTAGGCAGTCTCAAAAACAGTTGGATTTTTTTCCCTCTTTCTGTCAAATGACCAACTTAATAATTCACTAGTTGTGCTGGGATTAGGCACTTTAGGCCACACTCTGGATTTCTTATCTTTAATGTAGTTCTCGACGACAACTTCTGCACTTAATCCCCTGACAAAACTCCCTTTGATTCCCGCGACAGTCGCTCACAGAGATCAAACGCAGAATGCTGCTCTGTCAGGTAGAGCTGGGCAAATAATTTGTGACAAATAATTTACCCACAGACTTTCTCCTCATTTTCTGTGCACAAATTGTCCATTTGGTTGGGGCTCGCTACTGATGATGGGTTTGTTTCTGGTTTCAGGAGTCTGAGTTCAATGACTTGCTCATGAGAAAGAGCCTGCAAGTGCATTTGAAGAGCTTCGGCGCTCATGGTGCTTTGACCTTGCTCAGCATCAGTTTTGTTTTTCAGCAGTGCTGAACCCATCTCACCCCATAAGTGACATCAATGCATGCCCTGATGTACTCAGTGCTTATGACTCATCACACTGTATTTCTGTAGCAGATTGAAAGTGTGGCTTTTTGAGTCAAGTGCTGCGGTGCGAATAATCTCTTGTATCTACTTAAAATTTCCTGTTTGGGGGGCGTGATGTAATTTATGCACCTGCTATGAGTTTTATCACTTTCCCTTGCAGGAATAGTCTCCAAAATGCAAAGAGAGGAGACAGGACGTGCAGAGATAAAGTGCCATGATTTTCATGTGGCATGAGCTCTAGCAGGGATGAGGGGCACCCACCTGGTAGCACTGTCCAGAGCTGTCTGTGCTCCACATTGCACCCTGGAGACTGAGCATGCAACTGTTTTTAGCTTTGCATTGCTGTGGCCTCCATAGCAGTTCAATCATATAACTGAACATTAATGGCATCTCTTTGTGTGTTATATTAATGAAAACTGAGTGCTTCAGGTACAAAACAAATAAGAATTAGTATTAACTTTGAATTAGCCATAAGAAAGTTCTGATATAGGCTGACTTGAGCAATATTTATGACTAATTTTACAGACGTGTTTTATCCTACAGTTTATGTCAACTTAAGCTTGGTTTTATGTTTTCTTTTTTTTTCCTCTTTTTGTTAAATAAAATGCCTGTAACTCTTAAAAAGCACAAAGGTGAGAACTTTAAGGTCTCCATCTATTTTCTGAACAGCCCTGGTAATGCCTGCAGGGAGCAAACAGCAGTGCTGTCTTACCAGGGCCCACAGAGACGCTTCATTAACCCAATTAAGCAGGTGGATGGAGAGGGTCTCTCTGATAATTTACACCTTACTAATGAAGTGTGTGACTCTTAATCTCCTCCAAACAAGATACACTCATGAAACACTGGTGCAAGGAAAGGGGAAATTAATTAGGTGAAAAAACTATGAGATTATAGCAGAGGGATTCCAACAAGGCAACAGTAACATGGCTGGCGATTCATTTGTGCCTGTCCTAAATCAATGTCTGAGCTGTCAAGTAAATAAAAACCAGCATTGTTTTGACTTAAAGACATTCGTCAATGTCTGTAAGCCCTAGCATAAAGGTTTAAGCCTTTTAACCTAACATGAGGCACTTTACTTTACTTCATGACACACTATTTTCCATGCCCAGCTGCCTGAATGACCCTGGGGTGAAATGAACCCACTCCGAGCAGAGCCTGTTCTTTTTCTGGTATGTCTAGAGAAAGTTTAGAAGGACCTACTTATTCTATGCAAATATTTTCAATGTAGTAATAACTTCACATCATATAAATACCTGCCTGGCTGCCAAGCCTGTATTTGGACTGCAATGGGATGGTGGGAAGATGGTGCCTTGTGGCAGAGCTATTGCCCTACCAAGTGAACCAGCTCTACCAAATGCATAACGTTTAGTTCAGTGGTAGGTAAGACTGAAGGATAATTTGAGCTGTTTGTGGCTTTGGTGATGCTAAGTGAAAGCTTGGCGTCAAGCTCTTTCTGGAACAGTTATGGGCTGATTTCACAGAATCAGAGAATTCCAGAATGGTTTGGGTTGGAAGGGACCTTAAAGACCATCTGGTTCTAACCCCTCTGCCATGGGCAGGTACACTTTCACTAGACCAGGTTGCTCAAAGCCCTGTCCAGCATAGCACTGAACACCGCCAGGGTGAAAGTGGTCAGTGGAGACCTTCTGCAGTCTGAGAGGTGGCTGCACAAGACAACACGACTTCTAGCTTCCAGTGACACTGGATGACTCTTCATGAGTTCCTGTTCTGCTTGGGTTCTGCTGAGTGATTCCCCCAAAACTTGGTGTTAATATGACTTGCAAGATTGTCTAGTTTGTCCCCAAGAGTCCATTGGGAAGATACTTTTCATCTTGCAGTCATATATGATCATTCGGCCTCCAGGGAATAGGGTCTTGTCCTGGGTTCAGCAGTAGCAGCCATTTTTCTCCTTCTTGGTAGCTGGTGCAGCACTGTGCTTTTTACTTTCACCCTGGGAACAGCGCTGATAACACTGATGTTTTTGGTTTACTGCTTAGTAATGTTTGGTCTGACCAAGGACTTTCTGAGTCTCATGCTCTGTCAGGGAGGAGTGGAAGCTGGGAGGAAGCAGAGAGGACACCTGATCCAAACTGACCAAAGAGGTATTCCATACCACAGCATGTCATGCCAAGGATGTAAAAATGGAGGGCAGAGATACGGAAGGGTGGGGTTTATTGCTGGGTCAGTCTGGATATCAGGTGGTGAGTGGTTATATTCTCTTTCCTTCTATTTCCCTCGTCATTATTATTATTGGTGGCAGCAGCAGTGGTTTGTGTTATACCTTAGTTACTGAACTGTTCTTATCTCAACCTGTGGGAGTCACATTCTTTCGATTCTTCTTCCCATCCCTCTGGGAGCGGAAGGGAAGAAAGAGGGGGGAGTGAGTGAGCAAACTGCATGAGTTACAGCTTAAACCATGACAGGTCTTCAAAGTTTCTGGAGTACGAGTGCCACAGATATGCATTTTGTCAGTGAAATTAAACTGTTGGCCCCTGAAAGATTCCCAGAGTAGCAGATCTGATCAGATTTAACACTGGAAATTGTATTTTGTCCTAAAAAGAACTCAATGAATCCAAGGATTTCAAAGCTTTTGGCAAACATGAATTAAATCAGCAATTAATTAAGCTCTGCGGCACTCCTGTTTGATAAACAAGAGATATATTATGATCAGTCAGTATTGCCAACTGCAAACATTCACAAACTGTGAGTCCAGCTCCCCAAAATTATGAGATTGGCTTAAAAAATCATGAGATTTAAACCCAAAATTGTTGCATTTTCTTTATCCACCATCTGGCTTCTCAGTCTCTAGGGTAAACATGCCTCGTGTTTTCAACTACAAGGGCTAGCCACTTACTTAAAAACATGAAAACTGAGATCCTTGGGCTTCATAATGACTCCAACAGCTAAGGCTTTAGGAAAAGCACTAAGAATCCTGAGACTCATCATACAATCAGAAGAATTCACAATACTGATCACTTGTAACTGAAATATTTTTGTCTCAGCAGCTGTTTCTGAATGCAGCAACCCAGCGCAAGAGCTGCTAGACAAGGAATTATGAAGGCTATCCTTCCTGATCGAAGCTGCAGGAGAATTTAGGTGGATGAAATACAATTACAGAGCGAGGATGACACATAGTCCTTGCTGGAATTTAGCCAGGGCATGACAGATAAACACATCAGATCTCATGAAAACTCTCATGGGATTGTTAATTATTACAAGTGATTGTTCCTGCCTCTCTGGAAGATGACTCTAGGCAATACCACAGCATCCAGCACTGGTTGGGGGTGATATCTTCATACCAGACCACAGATGTGAATGCAACCCCCAGAAACCCTGCTCCTCAGCTCTGCAGCCCTGACAAACAGTTTGTGTCAGGAAAATCCTGTCTCAGGCTGATCCGACTTAGCTTGTGAGACAGGGCCATTTTGGTGGTGGGGCTGGCAGCCGCCGCATTACTGTCTGGAGAAGAATTTACACTGCAGTGGGAATGGCAAATTATCTGCAGGGAAAGTAGCTGCAGCAGGACCATGGCTGGCCAAAACCAGGAAAACAGATTTCAAACTAATGTAAACAGCTTGGGTTTATCACCGGTTTCGCAGGTTCAAAAATAAATATCACCAGTTTTGTGGTTCGAAAGTTGGCTATTTTCTACTGACACTTCAAAATGTAGCTTCCCAGTGACCTTGAAAGCCACTTTAAATATATTTTTCAGTAATTTAAAAACCAGAGGTTGATAAAAGAGAATAAAAAAAAAAAAGAAAGAAAGTTTTAATTCTTTAAGCGGGTCTATTTGTCAAGGAAGAGAAGATGAACTTACAGCCACCTGAGCATCCAAGCCTCTGTATGTCAGAAAAAAACTAGCTCTAATGTCTTTGCCACAGCAGGATACTCATGGACATCAAGAAGCTGTTTTCTCCAGGGAAGAACATTATAACTGTGCTTAGGATAGACTCTGATCTTTGCACCTAAACCTATTTAAAGCAACGCTAAGGGCTTTTGTAATGCTATGAAATTACCTTGGGCCAGTGAGAGCACTCGCTGGCTGTGCACTCCCCTCTCCTCTGTGCAAATTGAAGCACAGGCAGGTTGAGAAAGCTATAGACAAATCCATGCAGTAAGAACCAGCCGGAGCTATTTTAGCAAAACAGGTAGAGCCTCTGAATAAGGAAGCTCAGTGATGCAGGGAATAGAGGCAATAAGGGGGAGGGCCGGCCTTGTTTTTATGTTTTTTCTCTAATCATGTCTGCTAGATGACCTTCAGGCCAATTCACACACGGTCACTTGTGCTCTCCTGTCCCTCAGGATTCCACCTCCATCCCCCCCAGAGGAATCTCACCAGAATGAGCTCCCAAACACATAGGTGTGTGTGTTTGTGAGATGGAGTGCAGGTACGTAGAATATTGTTAACATAGGAGACATAAACTTCATGAATCTGTGCTTCATTTAGACCTATCTCTCTGCTTTTCAAGTAAAGTTCGCATATAAAAGAAAGCATTTCCAAGGGTTATGCTAAATAGGTATCTGGGCTCAGTAATTAGTGTCAACATTCATAAATGCTGTGCTTCTCACTCTGGTAGTGCCCATGCCCTGATGGCAGAACCAAGTACCTTATCGAGTTGCTTGCTTCCTCCGAAAGATGTACTAGCAGGTCACATATAGGTTAAATACGACAGCTCTCAGGAGCTATTTTATCCGTGTGCAAACCTGGTTTATAAAGCTTATCAAGAAGAGAGGCTTGGTATCACAGTCTAGTACTCATAATTAATCCTGGAGACAGCATGGATTTAGGTTCTTTGGGGCTGACTTCAAATTAAAAAGTCACTATTAGCATGTGAAACAGACACCATATGTTATGTATTAACACTATAGATGTTACAGAATGTCGTGTATTTTTTGTTTCAAGTAAGATAACTATAGATAAGTCCTTTTCAATAAGTGGTTGTTTGGTTATCTGCATTTCTCTTATATAAAGTAGTCTCCATTAGAGATGGTAGCAGATGTCTTTACAGATACTGCTACACAGGGATCTATTTTATGCACTTATCCGTATAAATGAAGCCCTTGTTTGCGTTGTCATTTATATTTGTACATAAAAATTGTCCTTATTTGTATGTATATTTTATATGATATTATTACAGTTAAAATACAATACTGACCAGCATGTGTACCAATTGAAGAGAAACGGCTTGTATGTATAAAAATATAGAATATAATTGCACATTCAAATAACTCAAATATAGAAGGAAATGCTGTCTAAGTATGTATTTGGCAGCATTCTGTAAAATATTATTGTAATGGGAGTTATTACAAAGTTCTCAGTCTTCACTCACCTAAAATTTGAGTTTAAAGTTTTTACACAATCACAGTCAACATAAAATGCAGCAGGAAATCGCCATTAGTCAAACGTGTTCATCTAATCCCGCTGCAAAATGGAGCTCTTTCATTTTTATCCTGCCTCACGTTAGCTTGTGATTTCATATGTCAGGTACATCAATTCTGCCAAGGAGAGAATATGGGCAAGAACAAATTAAATATATAGACTCCTTTGCTTCAGGGGGAGTAGAGGGGACAGGTCTTAATAGAGAACAGTAATAAATATCTCATTAAAGGGAATTTCTGGGTTTGATTCTTTGTTACCCTTCCTCATAACTAATTACTCCCTGGCAAATTGAGGGCCAAACCAGCAGATCCAAATGAATACATATTCACTCTTCTCTGCTGAAACTGCATAGAGAGAGTCTAAGTAGGGAGACATCAGACCAAGTCCTCCGACATGTTCATACCAGGGATGAAAGCACTGACCAGTTGCTAACTGAAAGATATGCCATTTCTTTCTCTCTCGCTTGCTATCCTTCTCTCATTTTGTTTCTCACTCTCTCCCACTTTCTTCTTTCTAATTCTCTCCCTCTATTTGTGCGACCGCTGGGATAAATACAGCAACAGTCCCTCTCTTCCCTGAGAGTCATGCTTGGGAGGATATTAGTGTGCGCCACACTCTGCTTGCCGATTTGTCTTAAGGTAATTATTTCTAATGGCTGTTGTTGTTTTTCCTGCAGAAACTGTAATGTAGCCCCTTTTGTATCATTGGCTGAAGCCTGTTGTTTCTGTAAGAAAAACAATAGGCTCGCAGATTAGGACTGCATATTACGGCTCTACTAAAACAGCAGGCTTTTGGTATTGGTACCAATCCTATCAATTCCTGGCATCCTTCCCCCTTTACTCCTGGTAATTAATCTTTTCATGAATGCTGTCACATTTAGAGCCATTTCATTAAGTTTCTGGTTCCTGTATTTATGTAACTCACCACATCTCTTATCTGCTTCATCAGCTGGAGAGATGAGGAAAGAGATGATGCCAGACGATAGGTTTGCTCTCTCTCTCGGTTCTCCATCTCTGCAGAACATGCTGTCCCATAAATAAAGTCACACACAGATGACAGACAAGCAGCCACATGTTTCCGACAGCCTGAAAGGGGCAAAATTGAGACATCAAAAATTCGGAAAAGCCCCTATGAATGAAGTCCAGGAAATGTGATGCCTGTTTCCCATATGTGTGTATGTACTGAGCACCTAGTAGGAAAGGCTTACACACTTTGTGCAATATAAAACATTTTTAAAGTAAAACATTGCAGATTTCTTAAAGCAAGGACGACAGTTTGGAACAGTCAGCTTCTCCTGAAAGAAACTGATGTTCTTCCTTCCTCCTCTTCAATAAAGCTCCAAACCACCTCCCACAAAATGTACCAGCTTCAAACCATTTCTATAAAGCAGGAGGCTTTCTGGACAGGGAAAGGAGAAAAGAGGTTTAAAGCTACTTTTGCTGGTATTGCTCCAGCACCTGGTTTTGTAAGGGAGTAGGGCCCGATGGTTGCAGACAGCATGAGGCTGCAGTGAGCATATTCGTAGGGAGCAGCAGCAGGTTGAGAGACAAAAGCTTGTATTCCCAGCCCTGCCTCAAGTGACCTTGTGCAACCTCTTAATTACTGCAATTACTTGCCTCCTGAGATGACATTATTAGGCCTTGCTCAGTAATAAGGGCTGTGAAGTTCAGAGTTATTTGTGCCGGTTGGTGAAAGAGCAGCGAGTAAAACACCCGGCCATCTTGTGGCTTCCAAACCAGCTCAGGGTCAAAAGAGGATGGTCACTGGCTCTTCTTGGAAATTCAGAGGTAGTGGTGTCTGATGGGTTTATGTTTGGGGCTGGGATTTTTGCAGCATGGCATCTGCATCACTTCACTCAGGGAGTGAAAGAGCAATGCTGCATTGTGTCTGCACCTAAATATGTTTTACCTGGAACCAAAACCAGTAACTGTCCCCCTCCAGAACTGTCCACATATCATTGTCTGCCCTAAACCAAACATGACCACCCCTAAATAATAAAATACTAATTATAAAATATGAAAGTGTTTTTAGCATTAGCAACATTAATTCAAAACTCCAAAGCACTGGGCATTTTGTTGTCCTTGAAAGAAAAATTCAAAAGCACAGCAAAAAAACAAAGCAAACAAAGCCAGAAAGAATTGCAGAATTCACCCTGAGGCAGAGAATAAACATTGAGGATCTCAAGTGGAGCATTTAGTTACTGAGAAGCAACAGCAACTGAAACAGGAGACTAAATGGAAAAAATTAAATAGCCTTGACTTTAATCATTGCTACCTACAATGTTAGATATAACTGCAATTGCCTGCAGCTTGGGATGCTGGGATGGAGCAAGAGCCCTTCTGCCTCAACGTTTATACTATGTGTGAAAATGTGACTGCTGCTGAACACCTTCTGCTTCTACTGCGGTCTGTTTTGACCTGGAGGTTCCTTGTTCAGCTGAAAAAACATGCAAGGATGCCAACCCTCCTCACTACCAGCTGTAATACAAGTCCTAATTTCCCAGTCTCAGAGGGCTGTGTCATCCATCCCAAACTGATCTGTGAAGGACAGAAGGGTTGTGATCTGTGGAGGGCAGAAGGGTTGGTTTTGCTCCCAACACTCTGTTTGCATGGCTGCACCCTTGTGCAGGGACCTGCTGGCAAACCCCCAAGGGAGGTTTCCTTCTCAGGCTCCCTCACCAAAGCAGTGCTACAGAATTGGCAACAGGTACTGAATGACCCATTTATGAAAAGCATGGAGGTCAGGTGAATCAAGAGCTAAGTGCAGGAGAAGGATATATTGGGCTGAGAAAGTTGGGGCTGTTTAGCCTGGAGAGTTGGGGCTGGTCAGTCTGGAGAAGAGAAAGGTGCATGGAGACCTCATAGCAGCCTTCCAATATCTGAGGATGTCCTATAGGGATGCTGGGGAGGGTCTCTTCATGAGGGACTGTACTGAGAGGACAAGGGGTAACGGGTTCAAACTTAAACAGGGGAAGTTTAGATTGGATCTGAGGAAGAAATTCTTTACTGTAAGGGTGGTGAGGCACTGGAATGGGTTGCCCAGGGAAGTTGTAAATCATAGAATGCTCTATCACTGAGTGTTCAAGGCCGTGTTGGACATAGCCTTGGGTGGCGTGATTTAGTGGGAGATGTCCCTGCCTATGGCAGGGGAGTTGGAACTGGATGGTCGTAATGTCCTTTCCAACCCTAACTATACTATGATTCTATGATTATCTCCATGGGCAGGGATGACAATTTATCTTTGTAATAGGTTTGAATATGGAGGACCCATGGAAAAACTCATCTCTGGGTTCGTTGAGTGGAAAGAGGTGCCATGCCAAGCAAAGCAAGTGGGAAAGGAAACGCATAAGATTCTTGCTGTGGGCTGCAGGGAGTAAATTTTGGTACTCTTTATTACCTTGTGAATAATTCAGCCACTCCATATGTGTATTCGGTTGAGATTTCCTCTGCCACTGCAGTCTGAGGGAGAAACACCCCCCTCCCTTCAACATCTGCCTTGCAATTGCATTATGTTACATCATTGGATTTATTTTTTTTTGCCTTGATTTTTTTCTTTTGTCCACTGACACCTCTGTAATACAGGAGGCAAAATATTTTTATTATCCTCTCCCCAGAATGTGGAAATCTTCAAAGAGGAGGTAGGAGGGAGCTTAGCTCCTCCAGCCTCATTTTGTTACTGCTGCCATTCATCACAAAATGAGCCCACACGCCCATTGCATCGTGGCAGTGAGATTGAGCCTGTTGTATGTTTTGCCTTTTTTTCCCCCCTAAAATTATTTCACATTGCAAACCTGGCGATTATTTCATGCTGGTTAAACTATATTTGTAGTCTTTCATCATATATAAGTAGACTGAAGTAAACTGCTGATAGTGAAGATATTGTTCTCAGTGTTTCTACTCTTGCTTTGTTCATTACATTATGCCTATAAGCTCGCATAAAATGTTCATTGTGGCAATGCACCTTTGTTATTAATTCTTGTGGTGCTACATATTTTTATGAAACATAGTTCATTCACAGAATGATCAGGTAATCTATGCCAGTGTGTATAGGTGTATTTTAGACACAACATGGACACATACAACACTCAATTACATGCACCCCAAACACACACTTATCCATATAAACAGAGAGACCAGACCAAAATGTCCTATTTATGCACAGCAAACTACTTCCAGGGCTCATTCTCAAACTAAAATCTCTGAATATGTACATATTTTTCTGCCTTAAGACCTGGCCCAACAGCAGAGAGGCGCAATGCCAGCTAGCAGTCTCCAGCTGAGGATTTCAAGGCAAGATACGTATAGCAGACCAGGATATCCCAAAAAACACCTGTGTGACTCATGATCATCAGAATCATATTTACAAGGAGGCAGAGGAGCTAAATGTATACCTGTATCATGTGACAAAGAGGCAAGAAGTAGAAACTGAATAATGGTACTTGAATGCTAGCTTGGCTCCTGCTTGCTTCACTTATAAACCACATACATCAGGATGTGGCCCTGCTACAGAGCTGGACTCCTTTTCAAAGAGAACAGGTACCTAATGTCACCAATGGTCCTTTTTCAGCAGGAGGCAGACGTCTCATTCCCAGGTTTCTCTGCAAATCACATCTAGACACTCCATCAACTAATAAAAAAACGTCCATGTGCAGGATGTGGCTAAGCTTCTTGCTAGCCTTGACTCTGTTTCGCACCTGTACCTTTACTGTGTGCAGTATAGAAAGGTATAATTTGTGTATGATTCCTCCATTACACTGATATACCTTCATGTTACTTTTTTTTTTTTATTTCTTTATCATCTATGATTCAGGTACTATGAAAGAAAGAGAACAAAAAACCCTTCTTGCCTCTCCTCCTCCCAGGCAATGGTAATCCTGCCCCTCCAGCTCAAGTCTGATTGAGCAGGGCAGGTGGATAGGAGGGCAGATATGATGTGTGACGACAAGAAGCTACTGACCTACATGTACTTTGACGGGGTGACTAGAGGAGGTCCTAGAGTCTTGCCTATTCAAGAAACCAGGTGGTCCCTTCCAAAACATGAAGGAAATAACTGATGTTAACATCAGAGTCCCAGAAGAGTGGCACCATATGAACATCAATCTCAACTGAAGGCAGGACGGCTTTCAGAAATGAGACCTTCAAGAAATTGTTGGCCAGCTCAGCACTTGAAGCCCCTGTTCCTACAGTGGCCACCATCCCTACTAGTGACAACAACTGAAGAACTTCAGCTTAGAGAAGAGAAGGCTCCAGGAAGAACTTCAAGCAGCTCCCAGTACCTAAAGTTGCCAGGAAGAAAACTAGAGAGGGACTTCTGACAAGAGCATGTGTGATATGACAAGGAGCAATGGCTTTAAACTGACTGAGGGCAGATTTAGATGATATATTAGGAAGAAGTTCTTCCCTGTGAGGCTGCTGAGGCACTGGCACAGGGTGACCAGAGAAGCTATGTCTGCCCCATTCCTTGCAGTGTCCAAGGCCAGGCTGGATGGGGCTTGGAGCAACCTTCTCTAGCGGAAGGTGTCCCTGCTTGTGGAGTGAGTTGGAACTGAATGAGCTTTAGGGTTCCTTCCAACCCAAACCATTCTATGATTCCATGATTTGCACTGGCATCAAGGATCTCCTCAACTGCCAAGAGTAGGGAAAACCCATGAAGAAGATGAATAAGCAAGTGATGATGCAATAGCACATCTTCACATCTGGGATGAGCACTGGATAACATGTTCCCTTCACCAGGGTATGCTGGGATCTGGACAGGAGCCCTGTAAGAAGCTAAGAATGTGAAGACATGGGACTGCCTGAATTGATGAAGGTTCAGGAGGGTGGAGCAGGTGAATATATCTTATGTTGCCTGCAACCATGGGCATCCATGGGCAGCTCATGGACACGCACCATAGGGCTGGCTGTAGTTCCTCCAGCCCATCCTGCCCTGGCAGCTCCATTCTTTCAGCTCTGTTAACAGGATCTGCCCAGCCAGTGTCTGAGACTGGTCACCTCTAGGGATTTCCCTTTACTGGCTTTCTGCTCAGGTGAGATGGACCCATGCTGTTGTAGGTGCTCCTGACTGCTGCTTCTTTGCCACTTGCATGGAACTTTTCAACCCTCCGACAGCTTCATTTAGATGTGTGGGGAACCAATACTCTATATTGTGTTTCAGTAGCCCGAATTGCACCCTGCAAGTTTCGTTTTAAAGCCCCAGACTCTTCCTTGGAAGACATCTTTTCTTTCTAGCCTTGGTAAATACAGTGTCCAATTGCAGAATTCTGATATTGTGCAGCATGGAAAAGGCTTTTTTCCCCCTGAGTTTTATTATATACAATTGATTATACACCATTTTTCTCTCCTTCTGAAACCTGCACAATTGGACTCATGTTGCCAGGAGAACCTGCTGTTACCCAGCCCCAGGGAGAAGAAATAGAGAACAGGAAGAAAGCCGTGCTCCAAAGCTCTTATAAGTTTTTTTAAAAACATTTCTCTATGAAATATCTTGCAGCTGTGTGTACCAGGGGCCTTATGATCGTCACAAGGTATTGGGGCTATTGGGACCACCACAGCAGCCTATGAGCACTTCTGTGTAACCATTTCCAGACAGAGATGAGCTCACTCTTCTCCCAGGCCACTGCTCTTTTTCATACTCAGGATATTGGTGTCTTTTTGTGCCTCATAAGCTGCCAAGCTGAGTGACACAATGCTTCTCAATGGACCAGAAATAACTGAGGAGCAAATAGAATTCGATACAGGAATGGGTTTGCTGAATCTTGTCTTCACACAGAGTTCGACTCCTGGTCTGGAGGCTGTGAAATAGCATGGCAGAAGAGATAAAACCAAGCCAGGGACATGCCCCAGAGATATCATTTTCAACCACAGCCAAAGCTTGAGTCACACTTCTTTACCAAACTGGTCTGACTGAGCTATGTGGAGCTGTTAGTCTGGAGTCAGAGAACAGAGTAGACACACAGTGACAGCCACATCGGGATTCACTTGCCTAGCATTGGCACATGTTGATGTGGCTCTGTCCTCTGGGTCCTGAGCTGATCTGGCCGGCACAAGCTCTGGCCTCTTTGCAACTCACTGCATTTGTTTGGCATAGATCTTAGAATCATAGAATAGTTAGGGTTGGAAAGGACCTTAAGATCATCCAGTTCCAACTCCCCTGCCATAGGCAGGGAAACCTCCCACTAAACCATGCCACCCAAGGCTATGTCCAACTCGGCCTTGAACACCGTCAGTGATAGAGCATTCACAGCTTCCCTGGGCTACCCACTCCAGTGCCTCACCACCCTTACAGCAAACAATTTCTTCCTCATATCCAATCTAAACTTCCCCTGTTTAAGTTTGAACCCATTACCCCTTGTCCTCTCACTACAGTC
>JASSUY010027815.1:0-47823 GCA_032466535.1 Forpus xanthops | reverse complement strand
GTGGTTTGTGTTATACCTTAGTTACTGGACTGTTCTTATCTCAACCCGTGGGAGTTACATTCTTTTGATTCTCCTCCTCATCCCTCCAAGAGTGGGGGGAGAAAGGTGGGGAGTGAGCAAGAAGCTGCATGATTCTGGGTTGCCAGGTGGCAGAGATTAAGAAAAAATCCTGTGTGCAAGTAGAACCTTGCTTTAACTCTTGTCAGAGGTTCACATTTTAATATTAGTTTCTTTCTATTTTGTCTGGTTTCTCTCTTTTTCTTCTGGTGGTAAAAGCTTAATGGAAGTTAGACCGACAGGTAATGCTGGAATCCAAGCTGTTGATGGTTTGCTGCAACCAAAGTCTTTTGGTACCTTAAAGTTCATCCTTATCACTGCTATTTAACATAACAGCATCGTCACATTACTTTCCAGCATTGGTTTTCACACATGATTGACAGATGTAACAAGCAAGTAGGCAAGAAACTTAACTTGTTGCAAGACAATGGATGTGCACATTAGAAGCTTTCTGAAATGCAGAATTTTACTAAAGGCCATAACCTGATATCAGTAATGGAGTTGGTTGCAAGCTACTTTGTGCACTTCAGTTCTAATACTTTTTTTTTTTTTTTTATTTTGTTACTCACCACTTGCAATAGATCACTACTCATGTACTCAAGGTATTTCTTGCATACCAGAAGCCCTCAGGACACAGGATCCAACCAAAGATATGATATTCTTGCTTCAACATTAAGTCAGGGACAGAATTGAAAGGAATTTTGACTTCCCTGTGCATACTGGAACTGGTTACCATTTCCATATGCCTTTTAAACTGTCTTTACTCCCAGTGAAAATCCACACCTGAGAAACACCTTCAAGGCTCGAGGCATGATTTGTCCCAAGTTTTTGGTTCCCACCAATATAATTTGTTGGAAACATTCTGCTTTTGCTGGAAGTATTGACAGGCAATCTGGGAGCTACCGAAATATGTCCCTAATAGCTAGAATAGAGTTTGAATGACAAAACCCAAAGTAGTCATGGCCAATGGTTAGACAAAGTGCCTCATGTCCATCATAGAATCATAGGATAAATCATCCTTGCAACAGGTCCCAGATCAGGTATATACTTATGCTTTCAGCCACTTATGTTTGTTTGTTCGGGTATTTTTTTTTAATTGCACATTTGGAATTGCATATTGGACATTAAGAAGTCCCACTCCAAGGCCAATCTGGAGTCCCAGTATCCCAGCCTTGCACAAGCAGTGTTGTCCTTTTGGATTTCACCAAAATGAATAGCTGCTGCTCATGTTCCCCAGCTGGTAGTGCATGAAATAGAGTGTGATGGTGGCTGGGGAGAAGGGAAGATCCTTAAGGTCTGAAGATGCAATGATCCGTATGATCTGCTCTTAGCTCATGCTCTATATGCTTTGCAGCCTGGCTATGTTCTTGCGCTCTGCTCAGGAGAATGATGTCAGCTCCAGTGTAGTGTTGCAAGTAACTTTATCCCTGCCTGAAAGACGAAAGAGGCACAGTGCTCTAGACCTGAAGGATTTCTGAGGCTTAGCTTGGCATTTGTAATTTTGGCCTGCCTCTTGCCCTTACTAGTAGCTAGTCAGTTCTTAAGCCCACAAAGCATACATAAATATAAGCACTGTATCCCTCAGGAATAGCCCCATGAATTAATAGAACAAAAATGATTTATAAACCTCAACCTTCATTTGCTATGTGGGGAAGATGTGTACATATTGGATTGAATGCCTCTGTGCTGCAAAGTCCAGGTACTTGGTGTTAAAGATTCTGCTACATTATTGGTGATGTTAGTGCATACTCCTCATGAGCAACCAGTGGAAAGATTAGACTGAGACCTGCAGGCCACAAGCAGGAAAAGCTTGTAAAATTTAGCATCATCCCATGGATTTTTGGCCAGCATATGCATTGGTCATCATGGTGTATTCAGAGACACCAGCAGTTACAAAGCTTCCTATTCCTCTGTTGTGAGATTTTATCATTTCTGACACAGCATCTGCTCTGCTACTGCACTGAAAGAGCACAAGGTGGCTTCCTCTTCCCAAAAAGTTCCCCCTGAATGGGGAAGGGCAAGACAAGAGACCACAAGCTCTGTCTGCTCCTTGCAAGGAGTAAGGGTTTGAAACCCGGAGCTGCCATTTGCTGTCAACTTTATTTATTTTTGTAGCACAGCATTTAAAAGAGGTATTTGACTATGACGCACTTCACTTGAGGGGAAGGACCAGCATACAACTTTTTTAATAACTTTTACAATTAAAGCCTGTTTTAAAGAACTTTAAAGAGGATTAAATTAGAGACACTTCTTAGTATGAAATGGTGCAGCTTCTCAGTGACTGATGGAAACAAATCTGTTTCCATCACTTACAGATGAAGTCAAGCAGCAGGAACATGTAAAACCAGCATGAGAAAAAAAAAAAAAATAGAGCATTTTCAAATTTGATTACATAATTTATAAAAAGATAACCTCTTACTTTGGGGTTTGCAATAAGAATTTGCATGTTCTTTGTAAACAGCCCTCTGTGCACCTTATCTCTCTTTACAAATGATAGTTTCCTACTAAGTATTTGTTGTGTTTGTTGAACACAAGATAAACATAGGTTAGAAGGCATCAAGACCCTAACACTGCTTGTGTTATTTTCCTTTCTTTCTCCTCCCCCTTGTTTCCTTTGTTTGAGGGTTTTGACCTCCTAATGTATTTGCTCCCTGACCCAGAATATCAAGAAACAAATCAGATTTCCACAGGGGGAAGGTGTTTGTTAAAGCTGGTTTTGGTTTTCAATGCAGCAGCAGCGCAAGGTTAGAACGTTTTTAACACAAATAACCTCAGTCTTTAACTTGCAGCACTGCTTTATGTAACATTCAACAGTCTTGTCAAAACAACAGGAAAAAGAAAAGTATGTTCCTAGGTTTTTCTTCTTTGGGGCAAATAAGAAAGCACTTGTCAAGGAAATGTATTTTAATACCAGAGGCTTTCTTTTTCTTTTTCATCCCTTTTAGTTCATTTACTTTAGGAAGATGCTTCATTCTAAGTCTTGGAGTTTGAAAACAGAAGCTTTTTGTGATTATGGGTTTTTTTGTTTGTTTGTTTGTTTGTTTTCTGTGGATATCAATAGAGTCATAGAATGGTTTGGGTTGGAAGGGACCTTCAAGATCATCTACTTCCAACTCCCTGCCGTGGACAGGGACACCTTCCACTAGATCAAGTTAGAATCATAGGATAGTTAGGGTTGGAATGGACTTTAAGATCATGTAGTTCCAGCCCCCCCCGCCATGGGCAGGGACACCTCACACTAAACCATGTCACCCAAGGCTCTGTCCAGCTTGGCCTTGAAGACCCCTGGAAAAGAGTTTCTGTGGGACACTTGTAACACATATGAGTCCTATTGGTACCCCTGTTGAAGGTGCATGAATCTCATGAATAGTGAACATCATCTTTTGGGATCTGCCATAACTCTTTACATCAAAACAGACAGAAGCTGCTCTTAGAGCAATCTGGAATCTGGGCCTGAGAAATGCTAACACTGTGTTGAGTCTAGGTGTTATTTCTTGCTGTCACACATTCATTATGTGGCCTTGGGCAGGTCATTTGAGAACAGTCAATAGCCAGGGAATTTCATAAGTTTATAAATCTGCAGAGACTGTGCTAATCAGCTTGTGTTTTCAGCTCCTGCAGGATTTCCTTGATTGAATTTCTGTTTAAGCTTAGCTATGTCTTTAAGTAAGAATTGTGTAATCCTGTCTTAACTTTAACATGCCCAGTAACACTAGAGCTCCCTAGTTAATTATTATTCATATCAAAGAAACCATGCTGTTCTTGAGGAAGCACAAAGCCTGGATTACATATTTATATCTATAATACATATCATATCTATATTATCATTAAATAAAGAATACGGCGGAGGAAACAGGATTTAATTTCTGATTCACAGTTGCCTCTATGTCAGCAGTACAAAGGTACCTGAACTAGTAGGATGTGAAAGAGTCCAGATCCCAATGCGGCTTAATTTGGTATGCAGGTTATTAACTCAGGCATGGCTCTAGATTGAGACAGTTTAGTTTATGCACCCTGAGTGATAAATCAGATTGAAGCTGTGCTGAACTACTGACACTGACCAGCTTGTGGCTTCTGTGTCCCAGAAGCCAAGGCACCACTTCACAATTCCTGTCGGTGAATGCCGTGATCAGAAAGTGTGGGGGACTATGTGACTGAGGGTATGAAGTTAGAACTTAGCCTTGAAGATATCACAGCTTATCCATGAAGAATGAGGCAAAGAAGGTATCTGGATGGGAAAGCAGAAGACATCTGGAGGAGCGAGCAAGTCGAAAGGAGCAATTAACTGCAGAACAAGAACTTGGCAAGATAACAGATTTTACGAATGCAGCAAAGGGTTGTCTAATAATGTGCTGCTTATAACAGATGTAACCAATGGCTAAAAGATACACGTATGTTAGAAACTGTATATAAGTAAGGGTTTGTGGTAGTAAAAAAGGAGAACTTTCTACTGAGCCACCAAAAAATATGTGTGTGTGTTTTTCGCTGTCTCGACAACTACAAGGAGACAGGACTCTTTGGCCAGAGTTAGGTTTTAGGTAGGTTTCAAGGTTTTCCTACAGAGATCTGGAAGGCCTGTGGGTTCAAATTGTACTGACTCTCAGACCAAGTTTCTAGTGGTTGGCTAGATCCAGCACCCGGCTTTTAGCTGCTGAACTCTCATTTAGCCCATGTAAGAAAGACTCTTATAAAGGCATAGTCACAACAGAGATGCTGCAATATGATCAGATAAGTAGTATTGTGACAGACTGATTGTCTGCACAGTTTCAGCAGGATTAAGATACCTAAGCATGAGCATCTAGGAGACCCCACCAGGTCTCTAATTGCTGTTTTAAAAGGGTGTTTCTATTTGTGCAGCACAACCGGCAATGCTTTAAAGTGTCAGACCTCCAAAGGTGTTGGAAATGACACTAGATTCCATTATAGGGATATCTCAATCACAGCACCATGATGGAAGAAAACCTAAATATACTTCGAAAGTATAGCTCACAAACCTCAGTGATCCATTAAAGCATCTGCTTCATAAAGTTATGCTCCTTAAGTCCAAACTAATCCACCCTAAACTTAGGCATGAAAGACAGGGTTAAGAACTTATGTTCCATGAATTCCTTCTGTAGTCAGTAAAGAGAGGTATATTTAAGAGTTTATCTAAAATCTAGCAGATTCTGCATGGGATTATTCCATGTTTTGACAACTATCTATTTGTTGTCCAGGGACTTTCTTCCTACATGCTTATTTTGATCTACATGGGACAGATTTTTGTTTGTGGCAGCAGTTTCTTGAAAATAGAAGGTCAGGATGAGTCCGAGCTTGTGGATGAGTCCCAGCTTGTGAGTAACTTCCCTGCAGCCAGTGGAGCTACATCTGCCTTTGAAAATGTGTCAGAATAGAAGAAGGTTCCTTCTCCCATTGTGTTAAGAGAAACATCTTTCCTATCCAGTGATGTGGAAGGGATGCCAAATATGGACACATATTCTCTTTTTAGTTCAAATGTTGAGACTGAAAGGTAGCTGAAGTAAGCCAAGCAGCTCTTCAAAGGCTGTCCTTATACTGAGGAATCATTTGGATATATGAATCAATTTTTGTTATTTCACTGTTTTTCTGACTTTCTAAAGGTGTAAAAATTCAAACAATTAAAAAAGGAAATATACCAAAATAAACTAAAGTTTTCATGGGTTTTGTACAACATTGCTTACCTGGTGCAGGTTAAGAACATAACAGAAAGGTTGCCCATTTCCCTAAGGGCCTACAATGTAAATATAAAAAAAGACATTATAGACAAATGCAGTAATAGGAAAACTCTGAGGAAAAAGCCTGACAGAATTAAATAGTGGGTTCAGGAACTTAGCACTGCAACATCTTCACACCCCCGTATATTTTATTTATTATTTTGCAAATACTTTAAAAATGTACACACACAGAGGAAAAGCAATTATAAAGATCCTTTTTTATAATAAACCTGCCATATGTTAGTTCACAAAACCTCAGAAATCTCAGCTGCCTCCACTATTGATGAGCCTGTGAAGCTGAGCAAATAGCCTAGCTTATGTTGCCTCCATTTCAGCTTGCATCCGTGGTCTGTTCCAGATAATTCTAGTATTTGCCTCTTGGTCACAGTGATTCTTGCCTGTCACTTAATAGGTTATATGTCTGTGCAGCTCATAGGATGCCTTAGTCCCAGTCCTTTGTCATCATCGGAATGCTAATATTAAAAGTAATATATCAAATTGAGAATAATCAGTAGCAAAAAATAAGACAACTTTTATAAACCACAATACCACTTTCTGGGCTACTGATATGAAACTGCATTTTGACAGACAGAAATCAAAATAATGCTATTATGCCATCAGTCCCAACAAAGCTGCACCAGTTTATATTCCATAGTATATAAGTTTACTCATTTATAAAGTTGTGAGCACACAAGCTTTTGCAACTATGATTTTTTTTTTTTTTCTCTCATTTTTCTCACGTAAAAATGAAAACAAACTTATTGGCTACCAAGAGGAGATCTAGCGTATCAAATTAGATCATGGACCAACTATATTAGATCAACATCTGTGCTCCCAGAAAAGGCTTGCTTACTGTCAATAATATAAGCTGACAGCTTTAGGATCAATTAACTTCTTAAAACTTTCTTTTCTCTCATCTCTCTTCCCTCTCTCATTCCTTGAAGGAGCTTTGCAAAGTTTATTTGTTTGTTTGTTTCTACTTCAGAATTTCTCTCACTAATACTTCCATAGGAAAATAGATTTGCCTCAAGTAGCTTACATTAATCTGGGGCACAATAATGAATAAATATTTGGAATAAATAATGAGTAATGCCTAAGTCTGATTATTATACTAATGATGACTGACATCCTCCTAGTACCTTCCAACCCCAAATCCCAAGGCACTTTATTGAATGAGTACAGATTTGGGGGTTGGCAAAGGAGATGGGGAAAGATCCCTAGCTACAGTAAGCTGCCAAAGCTTCTCTGATGCTGGTTGAGCATTTTTATCATGCATGAAGCCTGTTTTTTTTTTACATAACCCTCATTAGTAGCTATAAAATAGGATGCTTTTATTATAAAATATTTTTTATGTTGGTGGCTTACTGGGTGAAGATATGTAAAATGCTGATACTTAGGAGAACTAGGAGTGAGGTAGGAGGATACACCACCTCTTGGAACAGTTTATGCTGCGCTGATGCCCATTTACTGCAAGGACAGAGGTAGGTAGGTGACTAACAGAGATCAGCCAAAGAAAGGCAACAGCTGTTGCTGAGGCATAGGATAGAATAGGTGTGGCCAACAAACAGCAGATGTCTTAGATGAGGACCAGCAAATAAGATACACAATGCTGCTGAGCTCTAAGGTTGATAGATGTGATAACACATTTCTAGAAAGCCTACCAGCTCTGGCATGTTAATGAAGAAGTGTTGTGCTGTTCAGCCTTGTAGTTGTGGGCTGTTTTGTTTTTTTGTTCAGTGTTTTTTTTGGGGTTTTTTTTTGGGTTTTTTTTTTTTTTTTGTTTTGTTTTTTTTTTTGGGGTGTGTGTGTGGTTTTTTCGTTTTTTTCACAGACAGAGAACAGTTCCTGGCATTGATGTCCATGGTCATGGGAGGCAGGATTCAAACCTGGGACTTTTCTAATCAGCTTCTGCTGGACTTGACATTCTCTAAGTCCAAAGTGCAGGTGAGGGATAAATGGAAGAAGAAGTTGTCAACTGAAGGATGACCCAAAGGTTGCAATTTCATAAAAGCCAGCACTGAAGGAAGCTGCTGGCTTTGGTCAGTATGCTCAGCAAGATTTGGAGAACATTTCCAAAAGCAGTGGTCCATCTTTCTGCCAGAACATCACTTTGAGAATAAAATGCTACGTCATTATTTTCCCTTTGAGGAACAACTTTCTCCAGGCTGCTTTGACCCCAAAATCATTTCCCCTGGAGAATTCAGGGTACCAGACCTCTGGGGTCCCCTATTGATGAAAAGATCCTTCACTGCGTGTTGTTTTTTGTTTGGTTGGGGGTGATGGTTGGTTTTTCTTTTCTGCTGGCAGCAGGAAGTAAATGAATTCCATATAAAGCTGTCAGGTCTTATAGAGTCTAGTAATCAGAGTAATATCTGGACATCCCTTTCACAGTGGCCTGTGCAACACTGTAAATTTTGTGGATCTTCTAAAAGTACAATGGAAAGGATTGTGCCTTAGGTGTCAGGGACATGAGAACCATCTTAAAAGTCTGCTTTGCTCCCAGTTATATTGTAATGGAAGTAGAAAAGCTCCCAGATGTAATAGGCATAACTGTGAACCTGTGTGTTCTGGACTAGATGTGCACAAGAGGAGCACAGCGGGGAGTTCTTCACAGAGGTGCACAGATTTATCCACAGGGTCATAGTCTTTGATCAGCCATATACATCCTCCTTTTCATAAATGCTTCAGTGAGACTATTCACATAAGGAAATATAATACAAAGATTTGCCTATATAAGCATGACAGACAGAAACACAATGTGCAGCTGGAGAGTGATAAGGGAAATTGATTTCTTTTTCCTATACCTTTTCACTTTATTTCTCCTGGGTGGCAGCAGCAGTTCTGTTCATCAGTTGCATTGCCTCCTTCTCCTATACAGGAGCAAATTTTCCAACAAGCTCAAGCCCACTACATGAAGATGTATTGAATAATCCATCTCTTTAAAAAAGAACAGACTTTTCAGAAAAATCTGCTTTATGTTCATCAAGTTATTGAATTTTTTCCATTTTTCTTTATACTCTTCGCAAAGCTATGGGACTAAAAACATTTCTCTGACTGTTGTGCAACTGTCCTAATCAGCAGGTGATTTGGAGAGATACATGTCACCTAAACAAGGTTTTTATGTGCTAGATATAGTATTAAACACTTAACCACCCATAAGATTTCTGTGCAGTCTCTGCTTGTGTTTAGGCTGCAGATGAGGCAATGTCAACACAAGCATGATAAATTGGAGGCTTCTTTTGCAGAGTGCTTGCACACACACAAGCAAACACTTCAATAGCAAGATGATAAACAAAAAAGCTCCACAGCAGTCCCTACGAATGTGTCAGTAAATTGCTTCAGGGTAAGAAAACACCCTCTGCATTAACTTCAGGGTACCAGGGAGACTGGGAAGATCCTGCCTGGCTAGAAGCATCTCCTGGCCTGCATGTTGCCTCTGTGAGAAGATTAGAAATCCTCCCCTCCAACAAAGGGCCAATCTTGCTGGCCCCTGTCTGGTTGCTGCTGGGCTCCTGCAGCTCTTAAGGATTTGGTACTTTGCCTGAAAGCTGATCCTGTGAAATTACACAAGAAAAAGCAGCTGGAGTTAATGCATTCTGGTACATGAAGAATGCTTGTGTTCCCCTCCAATTTAAAGGCAAGTTTTGAAATTCTGCTGCAGGGATCAACGCCCTTTAGGGAGAAGGGAAACGTTTTGGTTTTCTTGGGTGTAAGAAAGAGTTGCAAATTAAAGTTTCAATGCTGTTTATCTTTCTGCGATCAATATGGAGAAAACTGCTGAAGGAATACAAAGAGACAAGTTCCATTAGGAAGTATGTTTTTCCCTGTGATTTTTTTCTTCTAAGTTTTTATAATTTCTAATATTTCCAATTTCTAATTGGAAATGTTAACTTATTAAGTATTTTACACTCCTCCTACGATTTTTGCTATTGAGCGCAACAGAAAGAGTGATACCTACAGGATTCATAGAATCATAGAATGGTTTGTGCTGGGAAGGACCTTAAGGATCATTTAGTTCCAACTCCCTGTCATAGTCAGGGATGCCTTCTACTAGATCAGATTGCTCAAAGCCCCATTCAACCTGGCCTTGAATACTTCCAGGGACACCCACCACTTCTCTGGGTAACCTGCTCCACAGCCTCACTACCCTCACAGTAAAGAGCTTCTTCCTAATATTTAATTTAAACCTACCCTCTTCTAGTTCAGCTGTTTTAATTTTGTTTCCTTCACTTATATATTTATTCAGCTGCCTTAACTTTGTAAAGGTAAAAAAAGGCATCTTCTCTTTCTGCCAAGATGGTCTAAGACATATCTTGATTTATTTTTATCATTTTTTTTGACATTACCTTTGCCTGACAGTGTAACTCTACTGATGTCAAACATTATAATCTAAAGAAAATTAAATACAAGAAAATATATTAATAAAACAGCTATGAGGCTTATTCATGATAGAATTTGTAGCCTGAAAGTGGTGGAGCACATATTTAAAAAAAGAGGAAAAGAGGAAATGCAAATTATATGAGATAAAAATAACACAGTATTGGTAAGTTGTATTCCTGGAAGCATTGAGCTTGGACTGTTTGATGAATGATTTTCTCTGTTATCAGATATCTATTTCATATGCTAACTTCAGACAGCGTGATATTCACATTCTCTAGAATCAAGGAAGTCTAGGCTGTCTTCATTCACCTTTATCACTTGCTGATTCAAATTATTTGATTAGGAGGTTTCAGTGAAACTAAAAAAAAGGTGCACTTCTTCCTAAAGGATTTTTCTTCATAAGAACTTGAATATATTTGCCATCACTAACAATTTTAAATGTTTTATGTTACATTATTTCCTAACCAATATAGCAAGGTAAGAAAATTGCTTTTTCTGGAAAGACCACCAACATATGCATTTTTGGGGGTTTATTTTACAGAAACTTTTTTTCTCCCACACACTTCAAGCTGGCTATTTAAATTGGTTTTTAAATTGGTAAAGAATTACAGATGTAATTTTAGGAGTAACTCTGTTATAGTGATCTGCTTCTATCAGCCTACTTCTGCCTAGTGAGCATTAGGGTTTAATTTTTAATTCCTCATTGTGCTTGGGTGTTTATTAGTGTATTTTCCTGGTATTTATGCATCTCTGAATGAGTTTGCTGTGGAATGGAATAAGTAACTGAAATATACTAGCTTACAGAAAACTTGGGCTAAAACCATAGACTTTACATAGGTTAAAACTTTCATAGAGAGCAAGAAAGCTTTTCTTATTATTGCTTTCAATGTTAAAGGTAGCTAGTACTTAAATATTTTGTGTAGTATTGTTTCTTTTAAACAAGGGACTGAAACAAAAGGCATGGTTTCGGAAAAATTTATGTTGGACTTGTAAAATAACCCTGCAAAACTACGGTTGAATTGTTAGTCTTTATAGGTATGTTTCAGACATACTTGTGCCTCTTTCTTAGGCAGTTGTTTCTATGGATCTATACTATTTTAAAGACTTCCTCTGTATTTTTAACCTCCTTCAGATTCTTTGAAGATGTTTTTTTTTTTATACTATAAAATCCTACATTTGTGGTACTGCCTCTTCAGTCTTTCCTCAACTAGATAATTTTCCTTCTTTTTTCCATTTCCTTTTTCCTCTGTCCTTAGTTCAGTCTCAAAAGTTTATGCTTTTTATTCTCAATTGTTTTCTTGTCTCTTTGTATTTTGTTTTTAATTTTATGTATTTATAGTGTCATGGGTGTGACTCAATTAATGAACAGCCTAAAAACTGGAATTTGTAGTTATAAATTTTTTACATTTCAAGTAGTTTTGTTTTTTTTTTTTTTTTTTTTTATTGTTGTGTTATAAATAGGATCAAGTGTGTCTGGGAATGAGTAGCAAAAATTAAGTGATCACATCAAAAGCGTCTACGGCTGTAACTCCATAGTGAAGATGTCGAGTACTTTGTACCACTTAGTTTCTTGTTTACTGTATAATTTACATTAAATCAAATTATTTTCAGTCATATAATTAGTCTCTGCATATGCAAAAACAACTGTTTATTCAGTTAAATGTTTTAAAATGCCACCAAAACTCACTGTTGTCTCAGAACTAATTCTATTCATAGAATTTTGATGCTTTCTGACTCTTACTGCTGTTAGTGCATTTACATAGCAAATAAAGAAATGTGAGGCTTTAGTCAGAGCTATCTATGGCAGATGAATCAATTGTACAATGTTTTATGTTCCCTTTGTGGGTAATATTTGTGTAATTCTTTTTCATTTTTTGTCAAGTGTTACATTTTATGTTTGCTTTTAGTATGATTTTGGATGTTCACACCATTGCACTCTTCTTACCATTTCCCTCTCAAATTTATGGTGGGATTTTTACAGTGATTTACTTAGCAGTTCACTGGAATCTGACCTTCAATTTTATCACTTGCTTTTCTTTCAGTTTTGTAAACTTAGTATTGCCTGAACATAGAGAAGGGTTTTGGCATTTAACATACAGATAACTGTGCTTAAAATGCTATTACTGTTGTAGCAAACCAATAAACCCTGAAGAACTTGTTTGAAAGGCTGAAATTATATCCTTAATTTACATGTTTTTCCTTCTCCTTGTTAAGAACAGTTGTGATGAAGTGTCATCCTTAACTTTGAATTGCCCAGCATCTGTTGGCTTGTAGCATAGCCCAATCCTAAAATTACTTAAATGTAGTTTAAAGCATTTGAATATTAAATGGTACCCTGAGGATTCAATCCAATAGCCAGGACTATAGTAGTTACAAAATTATTAATTCCTCTTGTGCTCATTTCGTGTTTAAACGTCTATCTAACGAGTTCAGTCAAAAAAATATAATAAAAGGGATAAGGGGGGAAGGGAATCCAGATTCTATTTGTGGAAATATAATGGAGGTAGGGTTACCAATCTGTTTCTTTCCTTTAAACTTTCAAATTAATTCCCCAGAGTAAGGATACTTTAAATTTCTAACAGCACTTCATGCCAGGTTTGCAAATTGCAGGGAATTCATCTGTTCTCAGGTTTGTTTCAGTTTTCCTTACAAAATGAACAGCAAAAACATATGCATATATAATGTATACATGTCAGCTGAGGAACCCTGGAAGCTGAAATCTGTTTTTATCAGAAGAAAAATGTAGAATTAATTTGAGAAGACACCCACTACAAATCACCTAAGCTGGTAAAGGGTGGCAGGCTAGCTCTGTGTAAAAAGCTGCCATTCTCAAGTGCTGCCATGATTTGTATGATGTTTACACAAGTTTAAATGGTGATAAAGTCAGTAACTGTTTTAAATGGACAGATTGGTTTGCTAAAATTTGGATTAAGTTAATATTATCAAATAGGGGGTTGAGAATGTGGATTTTGGTTCATCTTCTAGGATTAACAGAGATCTTTTTTTCAAAAGAACCCAGACAGCTTATTTAGATGCCTTTAAATAAAATGTAAGTAAACTCTGCAAAAACTTAATGTTTTGTTTTACCCTTAGGTTTCACATTTATGACACTATGTAAGATTTTTTTATTATTATTTTTATTTTAAACAATGATTAAGAATCTCAGATGCTTTGAAAAGGTTATTTATTTTTCCATTCTTGTGAATGACTTCATTTCCTTTAAAAGACACATAGATTTCTTAGAACACTTTAGGTGCTTGGGCTTAGTTAAAAAATGAATGCTGATACAATGTTGCAAGCCATAAAATAATTGGAGTTTTTCATTGCAAGTTTTGCTTCAGTTGAATGTTTTTTCCTTCTTGCTCACCAGCTAACGTCAGCTGGCTTCATCCCAAGGCAACTTCTAGCTTGTCAGGAGGCAAAGTTTGCTTTGCTGAGGCAAATAAGAAATAAGAACAATAAAATTCTTTTTTTTTTTTTTTTTCACATTCTTGGCACTTACTCATGTCTGTTTTTTCTAATTTTTCATCTTTCATATGTGGCCCAGAGCAGAACCTCATCTATTTACAATAATAGGAAAAATATTGAAAAATAGTAGATCTTTTCCAAGCTCCATTAGCTAAGCAATATGATGCATTTTGATGAAAGGTGCTGACAGCCTCTTGTAACTCAGGTCTGGAGAATGGCTCCATAGCAAGTGTCAGTTCCATTGCTCAAAGCTCACCCTTAATTCTGCCACTTAAGAAGGCCACATGAGAGATACCATTCTCTGAGCTAACATTGGCATGAAACTCGCAAGGAGCATGATTTGATACCTCTTCTGCTGGTTTTTTTTTTGAGTGATGACAGTTTGTCATGGGTTCAGCAGCAGCAGTCATTTTTTCTTTTTTGTAGTAGCTGGTGTAGCACTGTGTTTTGGATTTTCGGCTTCGGAGCAGTGCTGATAACACCAGTGTTTATAGTTATGGCTTAGAATGTTTAGGCTGGCTGAGGACTTTCTGCGTTTCATGCTCTGCCAGGGAGGAGGCGAAGCCAGGAGGAAGCCAACAGGAAGCAGAGACAGGGCACCTGACCCAAACTGACCAAAGAGGTGTTCCATACCACAGCATGTCATGCCCAGGATGTAAAACGGAGAGCAGAGACCCAGAAGTTGGGGGGAGAGGCACTTTGTGGTCGGGTGAGAGGGGTGCACTGCTTGGTGAGGCTGGGTGAGCAATTGTATTCTCTTTCCTTGTATTTCTCTTGTATTATTACTGGTGGTAACAGTAGTGATTTGTGTTATACCTTAGTTACTGGGACTGGGAAGAAAGAGGGGGTGAGTTAGTGAGCAGAACTGCGTGAGGGCCTTAAACCACGACAGTTTCTTTACAGACAGAAAGCACCTCAGGAGCCCCAAGTTGTCTTTAGGACTCTTTGATGTTTCTAAACAGCAAGGACGTATAAGCAAACCTTAGTTTTTGTCAAATAGTGCCTGCAGTCTTGAATCGTCACTGATGTCCTCTTTACAAATGCCTTTGGCTCACTCAATATTGCTTTGTTAGGCTCAGTTTCTTTACAGTTTGTTCTTTGGCTGACAGTGAGGAACCTCTTTATGAGACCTATTTGAAGCCTGCTGATTGCTGATGGTGTCTAAGGCTGTATCACCTCATGTAAACATGTGCTTGACTGAAAAATGTAAATTAATTTTTACACGAAGTACAAAAGCTGCAAGTGAAACATTTGCATAGCACTTTATGAGGGCAAACCAGTGAGGATTAGAATGACACCCAAGTACCTACACAAAACCAAGTGTAAAAATAACCTCTGTTTTCCAATAAATCTTTGTTCAGAGGAAATAACAGAGACTTGAACAACAGTGGTTTTATCCTAGTTACTTGTTGCTTTACAATGTGAAAATGATGTGCGTAGCATATTTGTCAAAACGTCAAGGAAGCACATCCAGGCAGTTCCTGAACACCTGCAAATCCCACTGAAAGAAAATGCAGCTGCCAAACTGTAGTTCAGCTCCTTGAAATGGCTGACTACTGTGAGTAGTAACAAAAGCAATAGCTAAAATAATTAAGGCAGAACTACTTTACAATATCTGCTTTGAGGAGATAGGTTATATGTCATAGAAAAATCAAACTTTATGTCTATACTGGAAATAAAAACAGACTACTTAACTATTGTATACCAGTGACTATTCTGGTTGCTAACCAAAGCCTACATAAATTTTCTGCTTTTTTTCTTTTATTTCGGGGTTCATGGAGCCTTCAGTGTTGTTCCGAAAGCAGTTATGCTGAGTTATAAAAGCCTGACAGCAACTTTAATAAGTACTTTTTAAAGGACTCAGAAGAATCATGCACAACTGCTGAATGAAAAGCAGGAAGAGCACTGAAAAAATTAATTGCCAACAGGGGACTGCAATCAGTGTTGACTCTGAATACCTGGGTCCTAAATTTAGACCACTGCATCTGCAGGAGATTAGCAAGTAGACACCAAATTGAAGTAATGAGTTTATGATTAAAAAAAAATAAAACTGGCCTTCTTTCAAAGAGTTGTATGAGGGCCTAGAGGAACCCAATGAAAGGCAAGCTGTGCGTAGCCTCTTATAGTTTCAGTAAAGATCTCTACCTCTATTTGCCTTTGTATTTTACACACAGGTATGTATGTGCAATATTTTAGCAGTGAGCTGTTCTTTCTTCAAGACTAAGTAGAAAAAAAATGACTTTACAGCCTTTCAGTTCTATTTCATTAAAATATTTCACTTACAGAGAAGGAGGCTGCTTGGTTCTTCCATAATTGCTTTATTTATAAATATGTTGACCAGCCAACAGGTTACATTCACTTCAGGTCTCATTCATTTGCACTTTCAGTAAATCCCATAAAGCCATTTTTGTCTTTTGGGAAGATGTAAGTGGTGATTTTTTTAAAAACAGACATTTGTGCCTCTGGTTGCTTTGCAAGCCTTTTGCTTCTCATTCACACAGAAAATCTTGATTCTGACATACCTGTATGGGATGCCTTTTTGGACTTCTGTGGGGAAAACAAGGTCTGTATGAGTCATCTTTTAGCTTCATTCATTAAATTCTCCAAAGAATTTCAGTGTTACAATGGCTTTGCGTGACTCTTCATGCGATTTCTTACAATACTTATTCTACTGATTTTAAGACCACATTATATAGATCAAAACCGACTGCATTGGTTATTTTATTGATGGATTCTGTGGGCCTGCTGGAAACTTGGAGTACAGAATTGATCTGTGTTTCCCTTTGTATCTACCTTTAATACTGACATGAAGTAGACAACCTCAGTACCAGTGCATGAGCCTCAAATAGATAGAATCATGTTTTCGAACATTTTATTTGAACCACCATCATGTCTTTGTCTCATTTGTTGGTGTTTTTTTTTTTTTGTTTGTTTGTTTTTTTTTGGTTTTTTTGTTTGTTTGTTTGTTTGTTTGTCATTTTTGTGTTTTGATTGGTTGATTGGTAATTTTTCTCCTTGATTCACTTCTGTCTCAGGCAATTAATATTCTTCAACTTTGAGTTAAAATGACCTGTGTGTAATTTGCAATTTGAACGCAGAATTTAATTTATATTTGGCATTTAATCAACAGAGAGCAAAGCCCAATGTCAAATTAACACTGCTATAGAGCACCATAGGAAATGTCAAAGTGCATTTTCTATGTGTGTGAATCTTCTGCTCAGATGTGCCTAGAACTTTGTGTAAATGTGTGTTTGGAGGGCAAGTTGCCTATATTTTTTGTACAAATATGCTTTTTTTTTTCTCTTAAGTAGCATTATGGATTAGGAGCATCACTATCTGCACAAATTAAACAGTCAGTGTTTAATGGCTGGCTCAAAACTCTCTTTCCATTATGGCCTAAGTCTCTCCTACACAAGATACCTGGTCTAGATGATGCTTTAGATAGAGGATAGATATAACTGTAGTAGAGCTGCTGCTGGTAGTGGGCTGAAGCCTGGCTGCTTTCTCTTGTTTTTTAAGTGCTTTTGGATCCTAGACTACAGGTTAGAAGCATATGCCACATGCTTGTGTTCAAAATACAGCATATGTGCATGCACACACGAACACAGCATGAGTTTGTGTGACAATTATGCTGTTCTGATCATTACCATGGGGATACAGCAGTTTCCGATGGCTTCTCTGTATGGAGTGTTTGGATACAAAAATCAGGCAGCTTCGTAGCTCTGTAGGAGTAGAGTTTTTTGCTATGCCAGATATTTTGTCATATTCCTCTGGAGAAGGGCTTTGGGTTTGGACTTGTGAAATACATGGAAGTCAGCATCATCTCTGCAGTTATCTATGCCTACGTGTTTACTTCCCTGAAGAAGTCAAGCCCGTGAGTAAGGTTTGTGTGTAAGAAAACACTTTATTGCAAACCTGCATGCTCTCCATAGGTGGTGGCTGAGGGAAGCTTCCTTTATATCCTAGAAGTCTAGACTGTAAGAAAAAGAGAAGACTAAGGGCAGTAGTAGAAAACAGAATGCATTCAGTTATTAAAAATCTATGGGCATCATGGGCAGTGATTTTTCCTTTTAAAAGTAAATGAAGTTATGCAACTAAATTTTATATATGCTTTAGGAAAATAAAAATGTTGATATTCATAAGAGATTATTTATTTGGTGAGACAGATCTTGATGTTCTTTCCCAATTCCTTTCTTAGACCTCCAGTATATCACAAAGTTAAAGCATTTCTTGAACAAGATATTTACCACTTAAAGGCTAAAAAGCATTCTTTTCCTAAAGACAAACTATTCAGAGCTAGTATAAGGACTTGTCTAGGATAAATAATTTCAAGAAAATAATGTTAGTTTCAATTACCTGAAGGTTGGTAAACATTGTTACTGCCTAATTTGATCTCTGGGTTAGTGCATTCTGTGTATTTTTACCCTATAACTTCTTTTTTAGTCCTGACATATATTTTAGACAGCATTTAACTATGATTCAACAGTTGCAGATAATGATGACTCTACCACATGTATTAGCAGAACCTACTAATGGCTAATAACTTTACTATTAACAGTGTGTTTTGCAACTTCATTGTGACAATTTTTTTTATTTTTTTTTTGGTCTGTTTTAAGTTTCCAGCTGTTGACTCTCATTATCTTAACAACTTGACCTGTCAGTTGTGGCCAAGTTGTTTTAAACCACTATATCGGTTAAATGACATTGAGAGGCTTTCCTTCCTGCTTGTCCTGTAATAGCTCTTACAGCTTTTTTTTCTGTGGCTCTATTCCAGCTTTGAGACCCAGAGTGGTTTCTCGATAGACCTAGGCAGGACCACAGGCCCTTCTGCTTCCCAGTGTACTTAGTGTCAATCCATTTATCTTGGCACCACGCTGTGGGGCTGTTTGGTTTTTGTTTTTTCTTCACCAAACTATTCTTTTCTTCACTCAGATAACTAGTTGCCTCTAGAATTCCAATTAAAGTGTTGTGCTATTTTGGGGTTCACCCAGATGCTTTAATAGGTCATGTGAAAAATACATGTTTGAAGAAGCAAAAAAAAAATTGTGATGAGAGTCCCTCTCTCCCTAAGTGTAAAATGAGAATTAGTGGAATTAGTAAAACACTAAAATTTCTGCATATGTACTATGTTATCCCAAGGTTTTGTAATGTTCTTCCTCTCTTTTGAGCATCTCACCACAAGTAACTTTTTTAAAGATATGATTCTTTAAAAATATAATTATCCAAACACTCACCTTAAGGTAAGCTGACCCAGTGGTTCTGTGCATTTAAAACTATTAAATCTCTGCTAACATGTCTGTTAGAAATGAATGAAATAATGATGTGGATGAAGCTAAAGCAAAGCACAAAATTAATTAGATTTAATTTTCTGTTGTGGTGGACTCCTGGAGCTCCGCAGGCACTGACCAAAGATATATTTGCTTTTTTCATGTAGGATAATTGGATTACTAGGTAGTATGAATCCTTAATCTTTGCTAGATAGAGATAAATGCTTGCTAAATACACTGAGCAAACGAGTAGCTTAAGAAAAGAAGTGACAAAAAAAAGTTGTAGTGAATATAGAGGCTTTAGCAATATATCTTCTGGTGATGGAGAGGAAAAAAGCTGTCTTGTCACTTGGCTAGTTAAACATACTGTGACAACAGGGATAGCTGCTTCCCTGCACATTTTAATAATGCCTCCTTATATGCACTGAATTTCAAAACAGGGCATCTCCTTTGCACGACTGCATAAGTGTCTTTGCTTTTCAGGGTGTCTGAAAATACTTGGAAAATTTTCTGAGTAACTCAGAAATATAGATTGAAAAAATTCAGGTGTTGATAGTAATTTCTGGGGTTGAAAATGAAAATCATATTTATACCTTGTGATCAGGAGTGAAAGTACACAATTTTGGAATTGGGGGGGCTTATGTTTGTTATATTTTTTCAGGTATTGGAACATAAAAGGAAATGTGACAGAAGTAAAATGACTACAATTCTGGCAACTCATCCTACCAATCACCACCCTAACAAAAATAATGCCACTCATCTGTGACTAGCCACAGACCTGCATTCAAGCAAAAAGTGAGCATCAGATAGAGAAAAGATTATGAGCTGCACTGTTTGGTGGTAGAAAAGAAGTAAATTTGAGGTTACGCTAACGTGATATTGGATGCAATTTTCTGGTTTAAGACCTTTTCTCCCAACCTGCAATTTATAGCCTGCTTGCATACTGAGGAAGAACCTGAACTCTTTTGAATACCTGAGAAGCATAGGAGAATGCACAGTTGTAATTCACAACTGTGGGAAATAGATCTGAGTGCCTCTGCAGAACTCCAGGGCTGTTCTATGTAACCAGAGAGGGAGACTCAAAGGTACAGCATGTGACCAGCTTCTATACACCTTCCCTTAAAAGCCATCTGAGCTGAGTGTGTAGCTCATCTGTGGTGCTTGGAAAACCTGGCCCTTCAAGGAGCAGTTCCAGAGGACTGTGCAAATAGCTTGAGTGCCAGTAAGTGGGCAGACCACCTCCAGAAGCACAATAGTCCTGATGTCCTGTAATGAAGGCCACTCTGGGCTGTGAATGACTTCAAAGGGTAGATCATGTTCTGGGTAGGAAGATCGCCACCAATTATAAAACAACAGATACTATCAAATTCACTTGTTAAAGCTTGTTTAAGCTATTTCAATAGAAATCCTGAATTTACTTCATTTTAGGAAGGTCAGCAGTAAAGAGCTGACACCCAGATTAGATGCTAGAGACCACATCTCCAATTTCTGTGACATTTGGGGCTGTAGAATTCTGGGAAGCACACAAATATATGCTAAATTGTTTCATACATACCAGAGAGGTCAGTCTTCTTTCCTTGCTGTTTCATGAGGAAGTGATTGATGGTTGGCACTTCTGTATAATAATAAAACATTTCCAAAGTTTATGGTCAATAAATTTGTGTAATAAAGAATACATCCCAATGCTATTATAGTTCATACTTCCACTTCAATAACTTCGCAAGCTAAGACAATGTAAGTTTTGGTTATGCTTTTTTTGTTTTCAAAGAGCAAAGACTTTGAGATTTCTTTCAATCTAGTGAACGTTAAGGTTAGTGTCCCCTTCAACTAGTGATTTCTGCTAGAGTCAAAACTGTGATTTCAATTTGATTTTTTCTATGAGTCCTTTCAAAATAGTGTGGTCTGGGACTTTGGGTGGCTAATACTCATATGTTGTGGTGGAATTTTTTGTTCTCTTTTTTCTGGGCACTTCTGAATACACCTGTATTTATTTATTTATTTATGTGAAATACTACAGAAAACTGGCTTTCATTAGGGGTTTTAACGTTTATCAGCTGACCCAAAATATTGTTCAGTCACTGATTGAGTCTTCATTGCCTATACCAATATTTGAACAAAATAGTCAGGTAAAGGTATGTTATAGGAGCATCTTTCTTCAAGGCATAGAGTTGATAAGGTCTTTGTTTTGATTTGTCCCCTTTTTTTTGGTTGGTTGGTTGGTTGTTTTTTTTTTTTGTGAGGGTTTTTTTTTTTTTTTTTGTTTGGTTTTGGTTTTGGTTTTGTTGTTGTTGTTGTCAGTCTCTCATTTTTCTGACTCTGAATTCAGACAGCAGCAGTAAACAGGGCTGATAGAGGAATGAACTCCAGCCCTATTTCCATTGAAATGATGATGTGAGTTTGTGTTTAAGAGCTCATATTCATGCAAGGAATGCAAACGGGGTTTGGAGACCCTATTAATTAGATTTTCAGTCACAGAAATTCCTAGCTGTTCCAGAACCACATTTCAACTAGCTTTAGAAATTAGCTTTAAAGTTTCAAAAGCCTTTGCTTTCCTTTTGAAACATCCTATCAGGTTTTTTTGAGACTTCTGGATGTGTTAGGCAAGGTTCTGTCTTCAGAGTTTTCCATACAAACATGACAGCTAGGTATCAGTTCAGTTGCTAAAGCATAAATATGGAGATAGTGGTGTAACCAGGCTTTAGGCAACACTGAAGAATAGGGAAAGTTATTCTGTGGGTCCTGAACCATACCTGCTAACCTTGTCTGAGGCACCTTAAAGGTTTTGCAGTCCCACTATTTCTAGCTGTGTGTAAACTACTGAACTGACATGCTAATGTCTGCTCCTGCTTCCATTTGAAAACATGAGGATGAAATTAAATAGTTTGGGCTGAAAAAAAAACTGAATTTCTCTTCATTACTAACAAAAAAAGAAATCAGTATTTTTGTTATTTTTCTTATTTCTGTTTTGATAAAACTTTAAACATTTGTCTTCAAATGGTCTCGTCAGGAGATGTCTGGTGCTGTCTGCTTTATGCTCACACCTTCTGTCTCATTTTTGCTGTTCTCATACATACTGATGGCATATGATGTAGCCTTTTCTACCTGAGAAATGTTGAATCCTATTTCTAGACCTGTCCAGCCCTCAGCAATAGCTCGTATCTCTGACTTTTTCTTCTCACTCCATAAAGGCCAGGGCAATATTCTGTGCATTTAGGCAGTCCTTCAGCCTCACTGCAGCTCTCGTACCTCAATTTATATATAATGTGTTACCAGCTGCTGTCCCCCTTTTGAAGTGCCACACAACAGCGACCTACAGGGAAAATTGATGCCTCAGGATTCCTCCATGAATGCCAGGGATTAATTAAATCACAGAAAGCTTCATAAAGAGTCCTCAGTGTTCATGTATAAAAATACTGCAGTAGACTTGCAGCTTTTGAGGAGTGAGTTTAAAAGAAGAAAACACAGCAATTGATGGCCAAAAGGAGAATGTATGTGGGAGAAAATACACGGTCACTTGTAAACTGCAATCTGCAGTTCTTTTAAGTTTGTCTTTTCTCTGATCTGTGTTTGTTTATTCCAGCAAAACATGTTTTTTTTTTTTGTCCAGAAGATATTTTGTGCCTCAAATAAAACATACAGCTTGGCACAAAGAGCTCTCTCTTTTAAACTGGTATCAACAATTATGAAGTTCATTGTGGAAACTGCACAAATAGAAATGTGAAGACTCAAGCTTTTAAGAGCAGGCTTTTCTCTTTGACTTGTGAGGTTGTAGCACCTATCTCTTCCTTGTAAAACTTGTATATTGCCAATAGAAGAATCTGGGGCCTTTTTCGAACAGATAGAAATGATAGGACAATTTTTACATCCTTGGACTTAAAATGACTCATGACCTTGTTCTGTGAGCTGTTGCTTTTAGGTAAAGAACTCGGGCTGAAATTAGAAATATTTTTCTTTGTATAAATTCTCTCTTTGTTTCATTTATTCTATTATAGTCTAACCAGATATTGCTACAGAAAATGAACCACATTCTGTGTGACGCTGTAAACACACAATAAGCTACATTTTCTGTGCTGAAGAAGCAAGTAGGCCAAAAAGGTGAGGGTATAAATAGTAGGAGTAAAGAAAAATCAGCCCTTTTGTAAATGCTGGGAACCTGAAGTACAGGGCTTGTCCAAGGTCACTCAGGAGCTATGCACGAGAGATGAAATTTAACCAGGCTTTCTGAATCTGAGGTTAGACTTGCAATCACAAAATATCTCTTCATCCAGAAGTTTGCAGTCACTTGACATTTGTGTTAATGCCTGACACTTGACTTCAGCATTTCAGCTTTGATAAGGCCACACTGGCTTCACTTAAGGTGGAAAGAGTTTAAAAAACAAAATAACAACAGAAAAGAAAAGAAGTTTCTTGTAAAGGCTCCTCCATGGTACGTGAAAAAAATCTGTCAACTCACATTCGCTAAATTTGTGCCAGAAATGATCTGAGTAAAACCTTACTGTGAGGATAAAGCCTCAACAGATTAATATTATCAGTGGCTGCTTGAACTGCTAGTTGAGACAAGGGAGGCATCTTGTCTTTTCAGCATGAATAGCTTAGGGAAATATTTGCCAATGCAAAACAGGTTGTTTCTACACTTTTTCCAGATTTATTTGTTTATGGTAGAAATCAACTGGCCTTATGCCAATACCTGGTATGTGATAATTCTGAAGAATCAGTCTGGAGAGCATGGGAATTTGCAGATGTTAAGAAAAAGTAACAGATCAAAGTAGGCTCATGTAACTTCAAGATGTGGGCTATTATTGTTATTACTATTATTGCCATTAGTAAATTCTCTGAGCATTATAAGATAATCTAGGTATTGGCTTCTGTGAGTTTAATCTGTGGGATATACCATCACATATTTTGGATGGGCACTTAATTTTCATGATCCTTACGTCTTTCTCGTATGCTGCCCAGTTCTTTAGAGGGGGGAAAGGGGGTTGGAGGAAAAGCAGAAATAAGGCTGCACCTACAAGAGGTAGAGCTTGTGTAGGGGTAGTTACTGAAGAGGCCACCTTGTGGAAGTCAGTAACACAGCTGCCCCTTTCTGCAAGCTACTGGCTCATGAGCAGAAGGATTTCTTGATTTTAGGACTGATTATCAGCTATTACTGACTAGGCAGGAAGGAAAAAAAGAGGCTCTTCTTTGAGACCTGTCAGTGCAGATTCATAGGGCAAATATACAGAGTGCTTAAGTTGTAACATTTAACCTACTGGTGGCAAACAGCTTTGCCTTTACAATATTTTCAGGAATATCTCCTTTCCTCTCTTTCTCTCCCTTCCCTTTTCTCGTACCCAACTACCAATTCTCCAGTAATTACTGGGAATCTGTTTATTTGCAAGAGGTTTTAGAAAGGCAGCTTGTCATAATATCAGCATCAACTCTCCAGGTTTCTAATTTGTTACTTGTTTTTCTAATAGCGCTTGCCTCTGCTTCTGCTCTTTTCAAATGCTTTCATTGCTGCTGATTTTCTGTTTGGATTACATTTGGAAAACTATTATTATATTGTCATCATTATTATTATTATTTTAAACTATGTACCCAGAGTCAGTTTCATGTTTTCACAGAAGGAAGGACAAAAGTTGGGACAAGCATATATAAGCAAAGAATTGCTATTATATTTAAAACTAAGTCAATAGCAGATCCTTTGAACAGACAGCTCCTCCCAGGGGACACAGGTACCCAACTTAGAGGCAAAGGCATATTGAGGAGACAAGATATGGGGTACGATGCTGATTTATGATGTACAGTCCTCCCATGTATTTAGGGGGGTGGAGGGCAGTGTTTCATTCACCTCTTTCTTCCCTTTGGAATTTTCTTTATGTTATTATTTTGACACATTACGAGTGTGAATGGTGGTCAAGGTTTGGCTTGAATAGGCCAAAGCCAGAGAAGGCAAATGGTTTATAGAACAATATTTTAAGAGCAGGGTTGCAATGTTTATTTTCTTTCTTAAAGCAGACATGTAAAACACAAATAACCCTACAATGGGATTAATGTCAGACTGTTTCAGAACCTTAAAAAAATAGATGTACACAAAATATATTAGTAATATTGTTGTATGTTTTTCTATCTGAAAGAAAAAAGTATTGGGTTTTTGTTGTTTTTTTTTTTCTAATATCTGAAGTCATCAAATAGAACAGAGAATAGTGACATGGGGTTTGATTAAGAGAAAAAATGTCAAATGAACTGTGAATTAGATTGGTGATTTTTCCATTTGGGGAGGCAGAGACAAGTTGGTTTTGAAGTACCTAAATGAGGGTTGAATGGTTATATTACATCTAATAACTTAAAGGAGTTACAGCCTGTCTTCTAAATGATTCCTTGCAGTCATCCCTGTTGGGATCCTAGGGAGAATAAAAAAATTGAGTCTTTCTCCTACCTGGTATAGCAGCAGAACCTAGAAAAACAGACCAGTAATGTGGTAAAGCTTCCAAAAAAAGATAAATTGATCTGAAGGTGTGATTGGTCAAGGAATCTGATGGGTAATGGCAAATGATGCCTTATCACTTTGTAGAGGGGACAGAGAGCTGTTAATCTGAAAATGTCCTATGTTAATACAGCTTGTAAATCAGTGTGCTCTCAATGAAAGGAGTAGTAGGTAAGCTAGTGTTAATGTCAGATTTATGTTAACATGTACTAAGGAAATCAGTACAAGGTAACACTGTTTGCATAGGGTAAACAGATTTCTGGCATGCCTCCTGCTTTTGATTATCCAAAATTGTGTACGCAGAGCTGTATTTGCACTGCATTGAACAAACCAGAGGGTAGTTCTCTTGTGCAGAGAAAGGAACACATTTCAGTAAGGCATCAGAAAGAGCTTAGAGCCAATTTCCCTTTTGTTTGGCACAGGGGTAGGGCCTGCCCTTTACAATAGCTTGTCTCTTTGGTCTGAATCTAATTTGTTTGTCCATGGGGTAGTCTCTTTAACTCTGCCAGGAAAGTCTAAACTGAGTTCTTTGTATGGAGTAAGGAGTGTGTAGTAAATCTTAGACACAACCAAAATGTAGGACTTAGAAGAAACTAATTAAGGAAAAGGGTGCATGTAAGGACTCTCAGAATGTTTCTTTGCCATGCAGTTATATCTGAAAGGCTGTATGGAAACCTAGTCACAAATAGTATTTGCTCAGAAGTGTGCTGATTTTAAATGCTTTTTGAAATCCTAATCTGTTTTCTCATTAGTGGCTGAAATTTTCATAAGCTGCAAATTACAGCATATCTAAAAAAAAGTTGGGATAATTTGCATCTCTACAGCTCTGGTATTTCCCTCTCATACTGTGGTACTATCTGTTTTATACCTTTAATATCCAGTTTTTAGGTTAGAGTAACTTTTTCCTGGGAGAGCTGTTAGTGTGCTTGGTCTCTCACCCCTTAATGAGCTGTGGATTGTTTACAGCTAACGAAGCTCACAGTAGCCCACTTTAATTTGAGGCTAATTTTCCTGGGTCCAACCAAAACCTATAAACCATAAAGAGCATAAATGAAGCCTGACTGAAGGCCTGAGGTTGTTCAGTCCTCAATTCCCTTTCCTGCCCTCATGCTGCTAAAAGTTATTTCTTTTCATAATGAGCTGAGGATGCAATGCTCCCAGCAGGACTGGGCTGTGGGGAAGCAAAGAGGTTTTGCCAGCCTTTGACAGCTGCTCTTGCACCAGGTGCGATGGACAGGGGCTTCAGGCTCTGAGCAGTGTCTTTGTACCCCAGAGGCAGGGCATGCCAAGCTTCATATACCAGTTTTCATTTTCTAAGAGCGAAAGCTTATTTTCTCACATCCCCAGCTGCGGAGATATCTCTAGTTTGGGAACTGATCCAGTTTACATCTGATCATTTTGACCTTTTTGGGAACAGTTTCATTAAAGCAAAACCTTTCGCTGCAAGGAAGATAAAGAACCACTTCACCAAAAAGCGTATTTCTTTCTGTCCTTCTACCCTGAAAGAACAGGTTAGTTTTTTGCAGTGAACTGTTAAGACATATTTGCCCTTAAAAGGATCCATCTTCCAGATCTCAAATATGCAAAATATCTTTATGTGGTCAGAAACTTTTACATAGATTCCTATTTAGGTAAGAAAATTAAGGGGGGAGGGAGGAGGAATGTTGCTTTTTGTTACAGCTTCACTCCAGAAACAACAGTATCTGCACCATTTATTCCTAGATTGCATATTTGGTTTCTGCACAACATGACGGAAGACTGATTTTCTTACTGCTTCTCCCAAACCCATCAGTATTAATAACCCAAATAATAAATCTAAAAAGAACTCCTCAACTCCCTCCCTTACAAGAGCAGCCTGTGTATGTTGTGTTTTGCTTGATATAATATTTCTGCTTTGTTTAATTCAGAGGCATTTATTTTTCCTCCCATCATTCATTTTACTGAATTACATTAGCAGTTATGGGAGGATTCAGTTGATTAATGACTAATTTCCACCCTATGCATGCTCCAGAGGAACCTGTTCTCACAGCGCTTCCCTCCAAAATAACATATTCTTGAAAAAGGGGGGAATTTAGGGGAGCAAAACTCTCATGCAAAAACAAAACCCCAGTGGAACTGCAATGGAAAAATGGGACATGTTATAAAAATTGTATTTCAGTAGTTTCCTGGGTAAGAGAACACTTATGAACTGGATGCCTGTATTCACGCTGTTCCCAGCAGCCAAAGATATTACTTTTACCAACTAGTTTGTGTCATGAACCTCTAAGAGGCTAAACTTTACTGACTTAACTGGTTGTTTGAATTCCTGCCAGCTTATTTTAGTTTCCTTCCCAGAGAGCCAGAAATTGATGGGTAAACACAGAATCGTGATCTTTACTCCCCTGAGAGGGAACAGAAGAAGCAACAGCAAATGCACTGCTCTAGGTCGTGCTACACATTGCTGTAAGAATCAAGAATTGGTCCCAAATCCAACTGTTTTCTTAGTTCTTCATATCCATGCTTCAACTTCAGAATGCCACTACCTCTGCAGGGAGGAAGTTGTGTAAAAGTGAACCTGAGATTTTGCAGTACAGTTCAGTGAGGTCCTGGTAATAGCTGGTCTGTGTGGGGTCCAAGCCCTTCTCTGCAGCATAGCCACATATATTTTACTTGAAATATTTTAATCATTTGTATGCTCATTTACCCTTAATAATAAAGCAGAATCCAGCGAAATACCATAGGTATTTTGGCAACTGATCTTTTTCAAAAAATTAGTTAAATTAGTATGTCAGCAAGTGAACTGAAATGCAGGCAGGTACTGCATACACCAGATCTGAATTTCCTTGTTTTGCACATTACAAAAGCCATAGACATCTGGCAAAGGACACCAACAAACTGATCTCTGATTGCTTCCTTATGCTTCCTCTGAGGCTGCCACAATCTTTTAATAGGTATTCCAATGCAATCACAGATTATTCTTTTTTTCTTTTTTTTTTTCTCTTTTCTTTTTTTTCTTTTTCTTTTCTTTTCTATTTTTTTCTTTTCTTATTTTTTTCTTTTCTTTTCTTTTTCCTTTCCTGTTGGAGATGAAACAGAGGCAGAGTTCCATTGCTAAATCAATTAGAAAGAAAACTACAGGTGCTGTTGTAATGCTGCTTGCAGGAAAACATATTTCCTGATAAATTAGTTCCTCTGACATGCTGTTAATGAGAAATTGAGAACCATGACTGACTTAAATTTCTTTTCTTTCCACTTTGAGTGCAACATATATTAGGGAAAAAAGTATATTAATTCCTAGAGCAAAGTAGATTTCTTTTTTTTTTTTTTGCCTAATATGCAGATTTCTGCATCAGTCTAGACATACGATTATTAGTATGCTGATAAGACTTTCCTTTGCAAGCTTCAAGGATGAACAAAAAATGTTCTCTCTCTGATTACTAACAGCTAAAGCATCTTGTCAAAATTTTTGGAAGTGAACTTGTGAAGTCAGAAATGAGCATGTAGCATCGTAACAGCAAATCACAAGACAGAAGAGCTGCAACATAAAATCAGCCCCCAAATACAACATACTTAGTTGGATTATCATCTTCTCCTGTCTTAGACTTTGAATGTGAGTCTGTGATTTGTTTTTTGAGTGAAGTTTTAGTCAACTGTTTTGAATGGACTGCTATAAAAGTGTGTAGGTTCTGATCCTGCAAGGTATAAAATGCTTTGTAAGAGCATGTCTAGTGTCCATTGTAATGGGAAGTAAAAACATTCAAATGCCATATCTCTCTCCTTATGAATACAAAATAGACATTTCAGCATCAAAATGGTTCTGTTGTACTGTCATTAGCCCTCATAAAGTGGAAAACAGTCCCAGATTCCAAAACAAAAATCATGGAATTGCTCTGTATGTTTTACTGGGAAGTTACAATCCATACCAGGGCTGGAAAATGAGAAGCAGGATCCCTCATCTGTCACAGTTCATAGTCACATTGCAAACCTGCCCTCCCCAGGCCTTAAACATAAAATACCAGTCTAAAGTGTAACACCTGAGAAGTTAGCACCCAGTCCCTTTTGTTTTGCCTGGTCTGTGGAGGATAACCTCCATGCAAAAGATGAAGTTTGCAGTGTAGCTGCTGAGGTATTAAACTACAGCAGCAAAAATTTCTAGATTCTCTCTTTATCAGTGTCTATGATTTCTTTCTGGGTTTGTTTTGCAGGCAAGTTTGGTATTGACCTTTTTTTTTTCCTTTTTTTCCTGCCAAGGGCAGTGAGCACGTTGTGCTGGCCCTAGCTAGCTAAAATCTCTCTCAGTGGAGCACAGGCTCCATCCTGGGCTAACTCACAGTACTTAATATGTCGTAATTCTATTTTAGCAGCTGAAATTTGTTAGCTGTTCATAAAAATGGTCTCACAAGATCATTTTTCTTCTGCAGATAATTACTTTTCCCCAAGAGATTTTACAAAGACAGTGCATATGCAAGTGCACACACATATTCTATTTTAAAGACAACCTCTATTTGCTGTTTCATTAGGAAGTGGATAATCTTCATGTCTCTAGGGATATATTCTGCCTTTGTGTTCCAAGTCTATTGGTCTCATTTTTTTATTAGATGACTTGCTTCCTGTTAGTCCTTCCTTATTTTGGTATGTCTCTTTGAAAGCATACTTTTTGTGTTTGATGCAAAGTGGAACTGAAAAGTTTTTCAGTGCAGTTGTTATCAAAGGCATGGTTCCTGACACAGCAGGGTAGGTCAGTAGTTAAAAGTCTTCATGCTTTGCTAATGTAGGTAAGAAGAGCTCTACTGAAGCCAGCAGAACTGAACCAGTTTGCATCAGATGGAGATGTAGTCCATATATTTAAGGATGGAGTAGATGCTTTTTAAAAAGTAAGCTAGGTTTTTTTTCTAGCAATTATTTTACTTGGTCACATCTTATGTGCAGTTTGTATTACGTTCATGGTGGACTAAACCATGAGATATTACCACTCAGATGTATGTGGACCTGACTTCACAGAATGCCAAGCATATGAATAATAAACGTTCTTTTGTTTCTGTTTCTAAGGTAAAAGTTAGGAGCTGAATTGCTAGATGAAAAGCTAATCTTTAAATAAGTAGCTAACCACAGACTGCCAAAACAAAAGTAATTGACCAGTCAGCACAAGTTGAGCCCCACAAGAAATTGTATTCTTTGCTTTGTGACTAATTTATATAAGTTCAGGGTAATCTCCCTGATCTTTACTAATTACTTACTAGGCAAAATCATGGACGAGTGTAACCCCTGCATCAACTGCTGCACTCTTGCTCATCTGTGGGCAGTGTTTGTGCAGTGCTTAGGAAGTCTTTTCCTTAGTGGCTTAAGAGAGGATGAAAAGTTTTCTCTTCATAAAAAAGTGCTATCAAAAATGGAAAAATAAAATAAATGAAGAGAAAGTCATTCCAGGATGCTATTTGCATGTGAGTGGTTGTATTAACAAAATTACTGCTAACAAATGTCTACATAAGCCCTTCTCCCCACTGCACATATGAGATGTTAAGTAAGACCAGCCTTTTTGCTCAGACACTTGAGATGGTAACATGCTATTTTTGTGTAGCTAATACTTCCCATTTTGTCTTCTACCACTCCCACCAGACCCCTGAATGCATATAATTTGCAGTATTTAAAGGGGGGGTTATGACTTCACTGGGCTCACAAGTGAAATCTCCACTGTTGTCAATGGCATGAGATAAAACCCTAGATAATTCCATGTTTTACAATGAACCACTCAAGCTCTGGTCTCAAGGGCTGCTTGAAAGCAACATTCTCTGGCACTGAAATAAGAAGGTCCTGCCAGTGCTCATATACCTAGCTAAACGCCCTTCGTCTCTTGATTCTTACCAACTGTCTGTTCACCATGCTCAGTAATGCACACCCAGCGATGGTGTACGTTTATTGTTTTGAAGGAAAACCTGCTTCCTTTCCACCATGAACTCTTGTATTTTTATCAGCTGCATATCTCCTCCCTCACCCATTAGTAACTTTGTATAATAGCAAGGCACTGCTTACAATAAAGTAGTTTAGTAGCATGCCATCAGAAATAGTGGGTGATCACAAAAAGCACAATGCAATACAAAGCAATATACCAGAGGAAAAAATTTTATCAAACAAAAGCCAAAGCAAAGCAAATTAGAATTTGTGTTAAAGATAAATCTTATGTCATGACCTTAAAAAACTCCAGCTGGGACTCTGCTTTTCAGAATAGCTCTTGGAAATTATTTTCAAAGGTTAGCTGCATGTGAAAAAGGAATAAAATAAAGTTTGATCACCCAGGGATTTGCATGCTTCCCACATGCTTGTGGGAGCCCCCAGAAGTCCTTGTACAGATGATTTGAATAGAGGAAGACATAGTTTAGCTTTCCAACCAAGCGAGCAGTAGTGAATGTTCTGTAAATGTTTGAATATCAAAGGAGGCCTTTTAAAACCAAAGCCCTACTTCACAGGAAGCCAATTTAATGAACACATACCAGAAAAAAAAAAAAAAAAAAGAACAAATTAAAAAATATATAAAAAAAAAATTACAGGGCTGCAATACATTACTTGGTGAAATTACACCTTTCTGAGGCCTCTCATTTTCCAAAGACTTTACTGTGTAGGTCAAGGAGCAAGCTCTGAACCTTGTGGTATGATTAGTAGGGCAAGAGAAAGAAGCTTAGTTTCAGAAAGTACCTGGATTAACGCATAACATTTGAGAATGCACCTGAAGCCAGGTGCTACTAGAAAAGTAGTAGACAGTTGGCATGCAGTAATCCTTTCAGCAGGTTTAATGAAGCTTTGTCTCACACATAGTTCCTTCTGGATTATAATTTCTTATTATTCTGTGTCCTTGCTGAATTGCTTTTTGCTCATGAAGCAGAAATATTACAATACGCAAAAGCTGTGTTGAAGTATAGTCTTGGTTTTCAATGCATGCTTTCAGATGGACAGACACACAGAGAAGTCTTAAAAAGCTGTCTTATGGATAGGTACCTTGAGGGCAACAGCTCCAGTTTGATGAAGGGGAAATTACATTCCTGCCAATTCTGTACCACATGGTCCTATGCACCAACAACTTCCATTTGCCTCCAATGAATCAAATACAGAAGTGTGAGATGAAACCAGGCCTTATTAATTTCAGCTTTTTTTCTTTTCTTCTTTCTAGAACTCCTTTCAAAGTAGTAGGACTATTTTCAGTCTCTTGGAGCTTCACTTTGTAAGCCTTAACTTCAGATATGCCCATTTTCGAGCAAGCACTGAAATACTGGTGTAAAGTTTCTGTGCATCTTATTGGCAGACAGAAGCAAAAGTTTTTTGTGTTTTTCCTTTTTTTTTTTTTTATTATAATGACAAAAGTATGAATGGGTTCACCAAAGGGTTTGTGTTTCTTAATAGTACTCTAGTTGTTACTTCCAACTCCAGATATCTCTGTACCACTAATCACAATATATCTAGAAGCTGTACTGAGGAAAAAATTGTTCTCACTATGTCTTCATTATTATATTCCTCAATTAGTGCTAGGTCCCTGCTGAAGCTGGAAGACTGAAGCAGATGGGCTTAGCTCCACTCCGGTGCAATTCTTATGTCCACCTTACATGCAAAGCCTTTACAAAAAAAATCTGATTTTGATATAGAGAGCCTGACAAAGGCAGGAACAATGTACCTATGCAGGAAATATAGGAATAGAATCACAAGTATGATGGGAAATAAAGATGAAATGAATTAGTATAGATACACTGGCGGCAACGAAAACGCACTGATTTACATCAACTGTAGTCTTTACTAAGTTAAAAATATAAAAGTATCACTGGCAGTATAACAAACGCTTCTTTCTAGCCACAATGTGTTATGGCCAGCTATGGCTGCAAGTTGCATGTGCTTACTCCAGAGTTTAATTTGGCACAGTAGCTATAATTATGATATACTTAGCAAATGATTTGTGTTGGTTTTGTAGGTAGCTGACAACAGAGATCTCCCAGTAAAACTGTATCTTTGATGTACAGGAAGAGAAGTGAGTGACATCTCAGATGACATGGCCACACTAATCTGTACAGTGATACTTGTGCTGTCACAGTCCATATATATGAGCAAAGGACACAGAAGATACGCATGACCATAAAGATCTTCTGATCAGGGGTGGGCAAGTTACTTCATCTTGTGATGACCAGTTCAACTCTGGAGGGTATTGGAAGGGATAATTCTCCTGGAGTTATCAGGGGGAAAAGTTGTCCCTGCATAGGCCACTGGATTTGGCAGAGTAGTCAGTTTCCAGACTAGCATTTTCCTCATTTCCTGCATCTATAGTGTGAATAAGTTTGTCCTTAGGTTTAGCATCTTGAGAAAGGAAGGTGGGGAAAATCCATTGCTGTAAGAAAAACTGCTGTAAATTGGCATTGCTATGGTTCCCCCTGGGGTGTTTGGAAATGACCCACCAGAGCTGAGCGATTTGGTCATACTAATTTGACATCATCTGAGGATATACACTTGGGCAAATCAAGGGAAGCAGCTCTGGCCCGGCAGAAAGTAATGAAAATTGGACGTGCCACAGATATTGCAAAGGGTGAGCAAACTGCATCCCTGAAAACCAGTGAGTATGCATAAAATAACAACAGTTCATACACATTACTTATCTGAAGAAGCATGTGGTAAAGATGGTCTTGGTAGCTATGGCATGTCTTGTGACCTGCCTCTTCTACATGGAATTGGCTCTGAAAGTAAAAGCACTTGAAAACCAGGCTGCTTTACATATTTTAAAGTAACCAATTATTAAAATATTTTTAAGAAATTATGCAGAAAGGATTATATTTCAGAGTTATTGACCCTTACAAATAATAGTTCAGAGAGGAAAAAAAGCCAAACAAACAAACCCCCCACAAACCATGGCTGGCATGTGGCCATGAACAGAGACAGGACTATGGTTTAGATAAACTGTGGGTTCCTGGATTAGTAATTCTCACTGTGTTGCTTTGCCTTTGAGTGTTGCAACCAGGGCAAGATTGATGACTGAATTGGTGCTTAGAAGCACAGGGAAGACATAAATGTGATCTGAACTGAAACTGGAGCGTGTGCCTAATATAAGCTAGGCACACAGGGAATTTAAGGAAGCTTCCTTTATAAACTAAGCAGATACATAATAATAGATCTGTAAATATAATTATTAGTAGTACAAGAAGGTGTAGAAGCATCTATGTAAAGAACACTTGCAGTTATTAGAGCATGCACTGAAATAGATAGTCATGCTGTGGTTAGCACACTGTGAACTTCCCATGTTTTATCTCTGAAACAATTTGAGACCACCCATCTGCTTCTGTTCTGCAAGCTGCCTTGTGAAATTGCTTTGTATATCCCATCAGTACATAGCTTGAAATATTAGTTTTCATTGTTGCTTTCTCTCTAGCATAGCCCATATGAATAGATACCACCAAAGGATTCATGCATACTCTAACCTGCTGTGGCACAGGAATATGTCCAGAACAAACTTCCATGCTATGAATGTAAGGAAACTATTCCAAAACAGGAGCAGGAATTAATTTCATTTTCTTTCCTTTCCTCCCCCCCCCCCCCCCGTTTTTCACTTTTACCTTGTTAACTGAGAGAACAAGGGAGTGAGAAGAGCAAATGGATAGGAGGAGACAATGTTTAGTATGAAGTCCTTGCTTTTGACATGTGCTTTTCTCATTTGTGTCCCTTCTGTTGTGTGGAGTTTGTCTAAATGTCTAAAGAATGAAGCTTACTAAAGACACTCTCATCTGTGATTCTGCTGTACCTATCTACTCTACAAAACTTGACCTTTTCCATGTTAAATGATGCCTGAATTGTTAAAGCTTTTGAGGGGGAAAAAAAAGGGAATTATAACTGTTATTATGTAAAGATGAAAAAAGAAGTTTGTGTGGGGTTTTGTTATTTTTTTGGGTTGGCTGTTTTTTGATTTTGGATTTTGTTTTTCATAATAGCTCGAAATCAAAAGTCTCCTCACCACGCTGAGGAAGATAGCAAGGCCAGTATCTTCTGCATAAATTCACCCTCTTGTATTTCTACAGAATTACAACACTGTGTCACTCCAATCTCTCTGTTTGGAGAAAAATACTAAAACCTAAATCATGTTATAATGATCTTAAAAGCATTGTTTGTTCATAATTTATTTTCTTTAAGTTGCCTATAAATCTGCAGAAGATTGCACGTACAAGGTTCAGTGTTCAGCACTGAAAGGATCTGCAGATGTTCAGCAGGAGTTCTGTCATACTGTGAACACGAAAAACTTGGCCCTTTTTGGATGCTCAAGAGGATGCTGATTAGTACTGAAGAACTGTGCCATAAAGAGCAGAAGAAATTTATAAGGCAGATCAAAGGTGTTAGGGCCTTCAGAGCAGGCTGTGATACCGCATGGCAGGGCTGCATGCGCACCTGATAAAGAAAGCAGCTGAAAGCAATGAGCCCAGGGGTTATTTCTTCTAAGATTTCTTGCACTTCTCTTTACACAGAGGTAGGTAGGTCAAAAGCAAAATGCAAATGGAAAGTCAGAATCTCAAGGGCAGTTACAAAGCATTTGAAGAATTAGCAGGCCAAGCATGTTTTGGTGGGTGCAGTTTTTAATCAGTTTTCTTAAGTGAGTGCTTATTTTGCCATTGTGGGTGTGAGAAATTGCGTGAATAAAAGATGGAGGGGGCAGGGAAATGAGGGGGAAGGATCATGCAAGAAGAGGAATTACTCCCAGAAAAGAAGCTTCCAAGTCTTTAATCTTAGCCTCTCTTTTGTGTCCCTTGCTACTGCAATACATCTTGTCCTCTGTCTTCTTTCTATTTTTACTGATTTCTGTGCTGAGAGGAGCAAGATCAGAAGAGAGGCCAGGATTCTGCAGACACAGCTAAACACTTTGATGGTACTCACATTATTTGCCTCAACATTCCTGGTATCAGTATAGCAGATGTTCCTATAGCATTTGGTGAGGAAGCCTGTAGCTGAGGGAGAAAAAAAAAAAATCTCTCATGTTTCTGATTAAAAATAGCAACTGAAGCAAGGACTCCCCCCATCTGTGCAGTCATTTTTGGCTTGGGTGATGGATCAGCTGGTTTGTGGTTTAACATAGGGGCCTCATGGTGTTTTATGATTCTGTTCAAATGATACTGTGTGGATAGTCAGCTACCAGCAGACTGTGTTGCAAATCAAAAACTGAAAGTCATACAGATCGAGAACATGGTAGGGCAGGTGTTGAAGCAAATTTGAAGATAAAAAAAATAAGCAAGTCCATCTAAAATGCAGATCATCAGGAGCCAGCAAAAAGCTTGAAAAAGACGTGTAATCTTGAGTCTTTGTTTTCTTCTTTGAGACAAGATAATGCTCCAATTTTATTTTTTATTTTCCGCACTACAAGCAAAACTACCCAAGGTTGATTTTCCAGTTTGCACTTACTCATTCTAAACTGGTTGTTATCCCACACTGTTTGCTTCAGCAACTTTAATTTCATTTTAGTGTTATCTGATTTTCAAGTCAATATATTCTTGAAATCAGTGATATTTGGAAATCAGGGGTACCTTTAATGATCTGAAATGGATTAATTTTTTCAGAGTGATAAGAAGGTTTTGGATTACATCAGAGAACTGAATGCAGGTCGTCCCAGTTTTAAGAGCTACCCAAACTTCCCTATTCCACAGAGAAACTATTATAGCAACCAGGCTGGACAGAGAAACTCTCTTCGTTATGCTTGGTCCAGCTTTTCATCTTTTGTTTTTTTTTCCTTTACCTTGTCTTCTAGTACCAGAAAGGACTAGATTCTTTTTACATCAGCAGTGTCCTACAAATATCTTCTAATCTAAAGCCATAACTAGTCAGACTAAAAGGTTTTAATTTCTTCTTACTAGTAGTGATAGGCATTGTGAAGTAGGCATTGTGAAGTGGTGAAGCATCTGATGCTTCCTTTTTTGCTGTATTTTTCATCTCATCAAACCTATTTATATTCATTCTCTTTCCCACTTAATCAGACTCCTGTCCTACTCTGCTAATGGTGCGTTTGTTGTAAAGATTTAAAAATATATACAGAAATAATACTTAAAAAAAGGGTGAGAAAGAGGCGCAGGGTTGACAATATTCTTCAGTTATCTCAGACTCAGTTTCACTACCAAGTGTAATGCAGAGAGCAAATACCCTTCACTTTGATTTGTGATAAGGTAGCTCTTAGAAATGCTTGGTGGGAAAGCTGTTGTGCATATGCTTAAGGCCCTAAATTGCAAACACTATCAACAAGCATGAAAAAGTCAGGAGGCAAATGAGGGTCTAAAGATGTGAATAAAATCAGGTAGTTCCAAGCACTAAGTCAGTAGTCAGGAACACTGCATTGAAGCCTGCTAACCGTCAAATCTGACTGCCCCTGTCTTGCCCAAATTGCAGTAGTGGTGGCTATCCTCGGTCTCATTTGAAAAAACTCATTATGGAAAAAAGCTGGACTTATTTAAGTACCATAACTCTTGTCCTATATCTCCTGCACTAGAAAATTATGTTTATATAAGAGCAGTTTTTACTGTTCTTACACTTTCCCACTCTCAGCTAAAGATATTAATGCTATTCTCACAGTATTTATTTATAAAAAAAATTTATTCTGCTTGGGGAATGACATTTATGCTGATTTTACCACAGCCTTTTCACTGCCTATGTCTTTTATTATAGCTGTATTTCTTTCATTGCCTGATGTTCATCCCCTCTTAGAAATAAAATATTTTACCAAGCTGACCATCTGATGAAACATTTTTTCTGTGAGGTTCAGAATATACTTAAAGTAGTACTGGAGGAGTGAAGATACATAGCATTTTCAGACAGTATGCACAATATGAGGGTGATAAAGGTTTATGGGAGATATAAGAGAAAGGAGGGAATCGCTTCCTTAGGATGATTAAGCAGATTTTATTTACAGCACAAACTGGACACATGCAAATTTTGTATCCATTAAACACAATACTACTTTAGATTTCAGGCAGCTGGAGATGGATGAGTCGATATTAATTTTCACCTACATATAAATGTTAGATCAAGTTAAGGTTTAGGATTTATCAAGTATTCTTAAGGGTTTGGGTATTTTTAAAGAAGGCAGGAAAAGCAGGGGTGTTGCAATTATCCCTAGAGAAACCACTGCAAGTAAAATAAAATGAAAATGCAAATCCAGATTTCCAAGAAAAGTAAATAACGTAAGAGAAGGTAGTGCAAAGCTAAACCACACAGGCTATTTAGGCTCTGCCATCTTGTTTTTCTTCATAGTTCTTTCACACCATTGCAGGAACTGGTAAGAAGTGGGAGAAGTTAGGTTCCTTGCCTGTGTCTTGCCTCTCCTATCATACTCAGTCTTGCTTTCCAACAAATTAAACTGCACTCCCTACTGCTGACACTGTGCAGGAGAAGGGGAAATGATTTGGGTTCACCTTCCCCGTAGGAGAAGGGCTACTTGCACAGTGAAGCCTAGTAAAGAGGCACCAAAGTATCTGACAGAGGTCCTGAGAGATGCAGAGAGGTGGGAACCACTCCTGTGTCTGGCACAGAATTGAAGTAAGTGGCAGAAATGAACAAAAGCCAGCCTGGATCAGACCCAGTGATCGGTGAATGGCAATGGAGTGAGTTGCTCACCCAGGCATATTGTGAAACAGGTTTCTGTACACTTCAAACTAAATACAGAAAAACACAGCATGTTATTTTCTTTAGAGTGAATTTCCTTGGGTGATGGTAGAATAGGGAGTAATAAGGCCTATTCTCTGGTGGATCACAGAGCTGCCCTTAACTCTAGAATTTCCTATGCAACATCCTATTGTCATCACACTGAGCTGCTGCTTTCCATCAGATTTAGGACCTGTGAGCAACACCAATTGGATCCTACCCTTGCTTGTTCATACACATATCAGGTATATTTCTTGTGAGCTAGATCATGCTTCTGAGAGCAAATCGGTGAACATGAAGCAGGTTGGCTTTTGTATCTTTTACTCAATGTCATGTACTTTGCACGTACTACCTTTTACACCCTTCCCAGTCTTTTCCACGGGAACAAAAATTGCTAAAGTGTAAGAGAAAAATTTCACCAGCTTTACAGGTTTCAATTAAACACATCCATTAATGTTATCCTCATGTGCTTATTTATAAACACAATTGGTTCTTTTCTGCAAGTCATTCATGCAGCTGCTACTGCTGCTACAAAAGTGCTTTCCTTCACTGCATATTTTACTATCAGCATATTTCTTTAGCTACTTTCCATTTGTCCTACCTTACAAATAAAATATTTCATTGAAATTTCCATCTGACAAAATATTCCCCTTTAGACATATATTTACTCAAAGAGTATTTGAAAGTAAATTTGTATAATATTTAAGGCAGAACACTGGTGTCAACAGCAATAAATTAGTGGCAGGCTAACCTGCAGGTTTGTAGGCATTCTCTTCCTGCAATAATATACAGTAGGTCATTGTTAGTAGGGATGTACACACTCCTATAGGTCCCAATTCAAGAAAGACTTACGGACATTATTTGAACAGTCAAGTGCACCAGTTATCCAAACTGGAAGGGGCTTTAAGTACATATTTGAACTGTAGAATGAAGCTTCCATGGGGAGTTTGGAGAGCTCATAAGGCCATGTCCTTTAAGAGTTCCCAAACCGAAAAGGCAGAAGAGCTTCAGCAAAATACAAAAGTTAGTGTGTATAATATATGTAAGCATGATGTTCATTGCAAATTTAAGCATGCCTTTTGATTTAGAACAGGTGACATTCTGCATTCAGAGTTCAAGTTTATCCCAAATCCCTCAGCAGAATATTCCATCAACCCATAGGGGTTTCACCAGGGGCCAAATGCAGTTAGCTGCCAGTGTCTAGGTTTCAGCTAATGATGCTGCTGTTTAGTCATTCTTCCCTTTGACTGTATTACAAAGCCTGAAGCCTGGTTTCTTCCCCACCCACCCACTGCTCAAAAAGGAAGAGCCAACAGGCAACTGTAGGTGAGCCAGCGGAGTTGCTAGCAGTTCACTTTACACAGCTTTGCAGTGCACAGACTCTGGTTCTAATCCATCCATCCAGGCTCAAGCTCCTTTCTGTAGCCTCAGCTATGTGTTCAGCTGGTACAAACCAGTACTCAGCTTAAGTGGTGCAAGTTCTGCTCCCAAAAATGCTATGAGACCCAAATGTGACTGAACTTAAAATTCATGAACACTTGAATGTCCTGAATGTGATATACATCATGAATTACACAGGCCACAAGACAATGCAAAGATTTACTTCACTATTTGTGAGCTCATTTCTAGAATCTCCTGCTTAATTAATTCATTACATTACCGAGGAAGACTGAAAACACAAGGGGATTAAGTGCAGAGAAAAGTCCCTATCTTTGCTGCTTCCTCTCAGGATTGCTGTTGTAGGTACTTTGGCAACTGGGGACCATATGTGTATTACAACAAACGCAGAGGGACTCCTCTATAACTGACTGGTGTTTGCAAAAGGCCTTGCAAAAGGTAAGCTGTGTGTATTGTTTCAGCCCCTTTGTTGACTCCTTACACAGTAAATAAATGCCCTTAGAAGACAGGGGAGGAGTACACAGATCGATTTGAAGGTAAATTACTCCCATGCATTGCTCTTTTCTAAAATCCTTGTTACACTGGCAGAGCATGGAAAGAGGCTTTTCTCTTTTACAGAAGTTCTTTTCCTAAAGTAATTCCACACACACACACATCTCTAATTGTGACTCGAGTTTGGCTTTCCAGAGTGTCTAAAAGGAATAGAGAGGTTTTCCCTCTAAAAGAAGCTAGGTGTCACATGTTACCCCTCTAGGCCTCTGTTGTTCTTACCAGCCGTAACAGCTGCACATCCCTTTAAGTCTGGGAGTTGCTGCCTTCCATGACCATTTCACTCGGGGTCCTAAGGATCTTGCCTCCTCTGCTCTTTGCTATGGGTGACCAGTGGGGTTTCTCTTTCTTCATTTGGCAAAAGAATGCTGTGATGTTGCTCTGTAGCAAGAGTTAATGAGGCTGAGGGGCAGAAAATTTAAATATCATATTTGTGTAGTATCACTCAGTGTGGACATGGTAGCTTAAGTCAGCTTTAAACTCGGTGATCCCGCTTTCCCAAGTCACTTCTCTTTTCTCCATGGTAACCTCAATGTATGCTTTTAAAGCTAAATGACACTGAAATTCTTAACATTATCTACATTACCTCTTTTTTTTTTTTTTTTTCTTTTCTTTATGCTGGTTATCCCTACTCTTCCCTAATCACAGCGAATGAGGAACTGGTGGGTCAAGACAGCATGCCAGTGGAGCTCCCAGTGTATGCTCTCTTCACCTGTCTATGGCCCTGTTAAATGTGTAATCCCCCATTTCTGACACATTAATCTTTTCTGTATGCAAGCACTAACTGTGACGCTACAAGAAGAAGACTATGCTTGTATACAGTAAAGAAGTATCAGAGAAATGTGCACTTTGGACACTCTTTTAAGTTCCTGTAATAAAGATGTATGGAAGAGTGAAAATGGGAATTTCTAAGATTAATATAAGTGCTTATAAGGGGTTTTGTGAATGCCTCATAAAGTCTTCTTGTTGCCATGCAAAGCCATCAATTAAACAAACATTTCTTCTTTGAAAGTTTCGTTAGGACTGTGTCGTTGAAACAGATTTTGAGCTTTAAAGGAAGCTTTAGAAAAGCACAGGCTTGAGGCTAGAATGAGAGAGTGGACGTCAACTTTATTGGCGTTTTTCAGTGTGCATTTTCCAATGGTCGGCTAGATTGAGCTGGACACCCTGCCTGCAGCTGGGGCACTTCTTTTCTTGCCACTAGGCTCGGGTGGCATATGATCTGGTGTGAGCGGGGACATTGGACAGATTCAGAGCCCTTCCTCACATTTTCACGCCTTTTCATCACTTTGTCTCCCAGTTGTGCTTGTGAACACACATTCAGCATTAATCTCAACCTAAGTGTGGCTCCCAGCAGAGTAAAGTCCATGGTTTGTGATGCAGGTGCAGGTGAGAAGCCTCAAATGTCTGCTCTAGTTTGTTCTGCTGAAGGGAACTAAAGCATGCCTCCAGCCAGTCTGCCTTCCTGTCCTCCTCTCCTCTGGGCTTTTTGAAAACAAGATGAGGAGGATTTGCTGCAAGATGCTTGCTGCTGCTATTACCATTTATGTAGTTCTCATTAAATTTCACGAAACCCTTGTTTTGTCTTGCAGCCACTGGCAGCAGTTTATTGAGGGTGGAAGCAGGAATCCTGTCTTAGAAAGAAATTTTATAGCAGTGGAGTGTTCAGGCCACAGATATCCTTATCTATTTCATTTATGCATATCGGTGCACTACTTGTGCACTTGCTACACAGAGTTCAGAATGTAATGTGGAGCAGAATGGCACAGATATTACTAATTTTTCATCTTTGGCCTTTTCTTTCTAGCTCTCTTGTTAAAACCCAATTGAATTATCCCAGACTTAAAAACCCCTGTATATTTAGCACCTATTAAGTAATTTCTATTAGGAAAGAAAAAAAAAAAAAAGAAAAAAAAAGAGGGGATTTTCCTCCATTTTGTAGAAAACACCCATATCCTATTTTTCCCCTACTACCATGCCAATTAGCATTTACCTTTTCTGTGGTAGGATGATAAAAAGATTAAATATTGAATAAGCACAGGCAGCATCTAATTGATAAAAATATTTGTCCTTGGATATAGGTGGACACACTAGAGGGTAAGGTTGGGATACTTCTGAGATGGAATACTAAGTGAGAGAATTCCTGCTGGTGATCCCAATGATGCAGAGCACTGTGCAGTGTCTGTAATGACTGATGTAGGCTGTGGGTATAGTGGAAAACCATTTCCAGTTCACCTGTCCATTTGTACTCATTTCCAAAAATTTTCTAAAACTTCTACTATTGTGAAAAATTATTCCTGTATTTTAAGATGCATTTTCATCAATATCTGCTTCTGAAATAAAATATTTTGTCTTCAAGCAGTGAAAGAGAGAAAAAGAACAACCACAACTCATGAATGTTTTTACAATGCTATGGTGTATTAATATATTCAGATTTTTTCTAATAGAGATTTTGATTATTAAAAATACAAATTGTTTGATTAATTATAAATTATAATTTGATTTATAAGATGGTGTTACATATTAAATAAGGCCAGATGGTGCCATGAGGGCATTAGCTTCTCATAATAGATTCTGGATGACAAGGGAATTAAAAGGGGATAGAGTCTGGGAACCAAATTAAACAAACAGTGAAAACTCTGCCAGAATAAAAATAGGTCCCAAAGCATTTCTCGCTCTCCTTCTCTCCCTCTTTTTAAAAATGTTAAACATTAAAAAACACCTATATTTTGTTTTGTTTTGTTCTGTTTTTTAATGCTTTCAGCATTTATGATTACAGCAGGACTCCAAAGGCAAGAGTATGGATTAAATAGTCAATAATTTCAGATTCCTTATAAACTTCTTTCAATATGTTTCCATTGGTTAGTAAAAAAAATCTATTGTTATGTACCACCATCGGAAAAACGTTTCTGGATTTAGAGCAACTAGCTCTGTTCCTTGTGCTACTCCTAGATAAGACCGTTTCCTTAGCACTAGTGGCTGAGGTACATAATTTCCCTAAGTGAAGTTTCTCTTCCTATACAAGAATGAGGTACTATGTTGACTTTATTGATAACCGTGAGTTAAAAGGACCAAAACATATGCTTATACACAGAGTAGTACAAGTACCACTATAGAAAACTTCCTCTCCCAAAGGTGTGAGGGGGAAAAACAACAGGCTATGAAAATACATAAATTGAAATTCCAGCTACATAAATATTGTTAGCACTAAACTATGGGGGTTTTAAAAATAATTTGAATTTTATTTTTGAATAGAAGTTTTCTGCTTAAACTCATGTGTGGACTGAGGTTCTATTTCAGCACTGACCTGAATATTTCTCTTCTGCCCCTCAGTTCTGACTTTACGTCAGGTCATTGTTAAGTATCTATCCCTGCCTTTGCTTTTCTTTGCATTTTAAAGGAATATTCTGGAGTCAGCTAACATATGCATGTTATAATTGCAAGCTTTCTTTGGAGTGGTGTTCATTAAGAGGTTGCTTGTTCTTTGTCCAGTGATTTATTACTGTTATGTGAGCAATGTGTGGTGATGTAGTAATACCCTCGCCCATCAAGTATATTCTCATACCTTTCTAGTTTAAAGTTTGGAGTCCTTATTTTATGCCATTTTTTGAACACCTACAAAGACTTTTCCATCTTGCTGTACATCGGTTCTTCATGATGAATGCAGGGAGGGTGTATGAGACTGAAAGCTCTGTAAAATGATCCTTGTTATTGCAATAAGCATCTGAGGAGCCTGAGAAAGTCTTTAAGCTTAGCAAATATCTCTTTCCTATGGGAGCTGTGCTTCTTTCTATTCACATCTACTTTTTTTTTTTTTCTTCTTTTTTTTATTTTTTGTGAAAAGAACAGTGAAATAGTAAGGCTATCTTTCTTGAACTCAACTGCATGTATTTCATACTGATGTGTCTGATTCAAAAGCACTGATTTTTTTTTCTTTTATTCTTGATGTTCTTGATATGTCATCTTTGTATTGAAAAATGACCAATAACTTCAGGCTTTGCCTAATGTGCAGTGTTTATAAATGAATCAGAAAAGCAACGTGGAACATATTTGCATCAGAAGATAATATAATGAGGTTTTACCTCTGAATTTTCCTATTTAAAGTGCACTGTTCTTCAATGTAAGATGATTTTAAAAGTACTGAGCCTGTACTTTGGGTCTTAAAGTTCAAATTTCTACCGTAGGTGATTCCAGTATTTCCAAATTTCTTTTGGTACTCAACAAAAGAAAAAGTAATGTTATCATAGAGTTTACGCAGGGAGGAAATTTTACTTCATTCTCTTTGTATTTTCTATTTTTTTTATCTATTTTTTTATTTTATATTTTATTTGTTATATTTAAAATTAAAACTACCTTAGTATGCTGTCGTTTCCTGATAAGTTTAAAATATTTTATATTTGTGTTTTATTTTTACTTTTATATTATGGCATAGTTTTAATGTCATACACGGTCTTTAAATATGAAATGAAGGATTTCAGTCACTAAGAATATTCCAGTAATTCCCATTCAAATATATAAAAAAAAAAAATTCCCATTTCAACTGCAATGTTACAGTGTTTCAGAAGTATTTACTGATGAAAATCACTTTTTCTTTTTTTTACTCATTTCTCAGAAGTGTGTGTTTCCATTTTCTTAAATGTTGGTTTATAGTAAAAATAAAACTTGCATATTTCTACTCAGGCTTTCTGTGCCAAAAATAGCAGCAAGAATTCTCTGAATGTCTTAAACTTCACAAAACTCAGTTTTCAGGAACTAAAAAAAACAAAAAACTTCTGACACTGCTAAGCTTCAGTTAAAGACAACTAATTTCAACTTTGCTACAGTTAGAAGGCCCTTCCTGTAACTGTCTAACCTCAAATCATGATCTTGTCATATCTGATAAAAATCTTATAAAATCTAATTTAAACCAGTTTGGAGATGCAAATTGCTCTCAGGAGACCTCAGAGGTATGTGTGTATGTACTTGTGTATATGTTTCAATAGATATTACTCAGGTACCTGGTACTTTGAACCAATCCCCTTGCCAAAAAAAACCCACTGCAAAATCCCCATCATTCACAGCAAAGAATGATTGTGTCTATCATGCTCCAGGAAGGTTAACCCAGAGTTTCTTTTCCTCTTGGTGCTTCATCTCTGTAATTTCTTCACAAACTACTTTCTATCCTTCTGCAACTTTCTGCCTCTAATTTCATGAGCTGTTTTCAAATATCTACATATTTAAAGGACTGAGTCAGCTGAAATGAAAGAATATAAGCAGGAAAATATAACAATGTTCATAACCCATAATTTGATATTCTAAATCTGACATATACTACCAAACAAATGCTTTTGCCCAGTTGAAGCTGGACTGCTCAAGACGCAGTAGGAAATAGGTTAACATCTGCAGTGCAGTTCAAAGGCACTTCAGTCTTTGACTTGTCTTCTCCTGAGTGCATGATTAATTCTCTGGAGAACAGACAGCCCATATAGCATGGGTCAGCAAGGTAAAATAGACTGGGAAAGACAGAAGAATACAGGGATGTTGTCCGAGAAGCTAGGGACCAGGTTAGGAAAGCTAAGGACCACTCTAAAATTAAACTTGGCTAAGGATGTTAAAGATAACAAGAAGAGATTCTATAGGTACATTACAAATAAAAGGCAGACTAGGGACAATGTGGGCCCTCTCTGGAAGCTATCAGAAGAACTGACTACCCTGGATTTGGAGAAGGCTGAGGTTCTTAATGACTTCTTTGCCTCAGTCTTCACCAACAAATGCTCTGACCACACCACCTTAGACTTGGAAGGCAGATGCAGGGACAAAGAATGACGACCCTGGGCCCACTGTAGGAGAGGATATGGTTCGAGAGCATCTTAGGAACCTGAATGTACACAAGTCCATGGGACCTGATGAAATCCATCTGTGGGTGCTGAATAAGCTGGCAAATGAAGTTGCTAAGCCACTGTCCATCATATTTGATAAATCATGTCAATAATGTGAAGTTCCTGATGACTGTAAAAAGGGTAATATAACCCCCATTTTCAGGAAGGGGAAAATGGATGAACCGGGAATTACAGACCAGCCAGTTTCACCTCTGTGCCTGGCAACATCTTGGAGTAGATTGTACTGGAACACATGCTGAGGCACATGCAAAACAACAAGGTGCTTGATGACAGCCAGCATGACTTCACTAAGGGGAAATCCAGCCTGACCTATTTGGTGGCTTTCTATGATGGGGCTATGGAACTGATGGACAGGGGTAGAGCAGTTGTTGTCATCTACCTGGACTTGTGCGAAGTGTTTGACACTGTCCCACACAACATCCTTGTCTCTAAATTGGAGAGACATCAATTGGGTAGATGGACCACTCGGTGGATAAAGAATTGGCTGGATGGCTGCATGCAAAGAGTTGCGGTTAATGGCTCAATATCCAGCTGGAGACCAGTAACCAGTGGTGTCCTTCAGGGATTGGTGTTGGGACCGATCTTGTTCAACACCTTTCTCTGAATCAATGGACAGTGGGATTGAGTACGCCCTCAGAAAGTTTGCTGATGACACCAAGCTGAGTGGGTTGGTTGATATCCTGGAGTGAAGAGATGCCATCCAGAGGGACCTTGTCATGCTTGTGAGGTGAGCTGATGCCCACCTGATGAAGTTCAACCATGCCAAATGCAAGGGTCGGAGCAATCCCAGGCACTCAATCAAAAGGAGCATGGCCAGCAGGTGGAAGGAGGGGATCCTGCCCCTCTACTCTGCTCTTGTGACACCTCACTTGGAATATTGTGTGCAGTTCTGGTGCTGTCAACAGAAAAAGGACATGGAACTGTTGGAACAAATCTAGTGGAGGGCCACGAGAATGATCAGGGGACTGGAGCACCTCCCCTATGAAGATAGGATGAGAGAGTTGGGGCTGTTCAGC
>JASSUY010027814.1:0-38112 GCA_032466535.1 Forpus xanthops | reverse complement strand
CTTCCCGCACAACATCCCTGCATTCTTCCCAGGCCGCCTGTCCTTGCTTCCACCTTTTATAAGCCTCTTTTTTCCTTTGAACTCTCCTCAGCAGCTCCTTATCCATCCAAGGAGGTCTCTTGGCCCTCCTGCAGCACTTCCTTCTAGTAGGGATGTATCACTCCTGAGCTTGCAGCAGATGATCCTTGAATATCAACCGACAGTCTGGCCTCCCTGCCCTCTAAGGCTATATCCCATGGAACCTTACTGAGCAGGTTCCTGAAGAGTTCCTTGTAAGTTACTTTTTTTTTAATTTTATGAGTAGTTTGTACAAAGCCCTTTTTGCGTCAGAGACTTTGATACCATTTTAGGGATTCACAGTCTCTTACCATCTTGTTCATGTCTTAAATACCAGTTCACCTAATGTTCTGATCAGCATACAGGCAGTAACCAGCAGATCACCACACACAAAATAAACAGCTCAGTGTGTTTGTTCATACAGCACTGTTCCATGTGTGTCCTGAGCTGTCTGTGATGCACAGCCAGATCCCAAGGCTGCAGTCCCATTGCTGCAAGAGTACTTGTGGTACTTGCCTTGTCATGGGGATGTCTCTCCAGGGAGATGGGTCATACCCTTGAGTTGCTCATCCATAAAAAAAGCAAAAAGAAGGGAAATACCAGACAAAACCCCCTGCCCCTGAAATTACTCATAGAATCATAGACCAGTTTGGGTTGGAAGGTGCCTTTATGATCATCTAGTTGCAGCCCTGTGATGGGGTAGCTACAGCTTCTCTGGGCACCCTGTGCCAGTGTGTCAGCACCCTCACGGGGAAGAGCTTCTGCTTAAGAGCTCATCTCAGTCTCCTCTCTGGCAGGTTAAAGCCATTCCTCTTGTCCTGTCCCTACAGGCCCTTGTCCAAATCCCCTCTCCATATTTCTTGTCAGCCCTTTAGGCACTGGAGCTGCTCTTAGGTCTCCCCTTAAGGAGCCTTCTCTGGGCTGAACAAGCCCAGCTCTCAGCCTGTCTTCCCAAACAGGCTTCTTGTTTCTTCTTCTTTTTTCTCTTGGTCTGTGAGTAAATCTCCAGGTCCATCATGTTTATCAGTACGTACAGATTTATCATTGGGTGGAAGCAGGCCAGGTCAGAGTAACACTGGGAAAAGCTAACGGTAGTTCTCTGTGACTCTCACAGTAATTGCCTGTTACAATACAATTATCAAAACAAAACAGCCTTACATGCAAATCCCAGACTGCCCTATTGCGTTCCATGCATTAGATGTTCTTATGGCAAATATGTTTTGAAAATAGATGATTTTTCTGCAGCAGGAATAAGAAACAAAGCACCAACTCTAACACAGACCAGTAATTTCAAAGAATCTGGTAATTATCATTAATAACTAATTTGTATGTTAAAAAATGAGTTGGTGTAACGAAGGATACTGCATTTCAGAGTATTGTCTTCTCCATATATCAGCACAGTATCTAGAACTCTGTTTTCTTCCAGCTCCTTTTGTGGTACATCTCTCAAAAGGAGGCTGTACCCCATCTCTTTTTGGACAAGAGGTTGTTGTGTGGAGGAGGAGGATTTGGGGAGTGTCAAACTTAGAGCAGAGGGAGAAGCAGCTGGTTGAGGTAACACAACCCTCTTGGAAATTGTGCAGTTTGAAACCATGTGAAGAGCTGAGCTGAGCAGTCTGTAAGGAGGTTCCATATCATCAGAGACACGGGATGATCTAGTGACTTAATCCCATTCTGAAAAATTGCCCTTTAATCAATCAGAAATCACAAAATTGGTGATCTCAGGAATCTCAAGAAGATAAGAAGGTGTATTTGTGAAGTAACAATGGCTGAAGCTCATCTCATAAAGGCCGGGCATTTGGCAGGCATGATTGAAGCTCTTAAGAAGGCTGTTCAAAACAGCTGGCAAAACAAGCTATCAAAATCTGCCTAGAAACCACTGGCTGTTCTGTGATTCTGTAATCTGGTGCAGGAGATGAGGAGGAGCACAGCATTTTCTGTTTGGTAAACTGATGCCTGTGCTAACAAATAACATTATCTCTGAAATAGCAAATGAGGACACGTGTTGAAATGCAAGGCGATTCGTTCCAGACAATCTAGCATGTGACTTGATGTCAGCACCTTCCATTCATCATAGGAGCTTGCTGGCAGGGGGACTCTGAGATTAAAAAATCAACAACTAAAGAAGCTCAATGTATTGTTGTGATGAAATTAAAACTGTCCCCAGTGTCTACGTGCTTTGCTGAGTCGGTCGTGGGAGGTGTGGAATGTACCAGTGCTTGTGGTTCAGCTCATCCGCAGAATTAGACTGGGCAGATGAAAGCAGAAGCACACAGTGCTCATCTGAAAATCAGTTATTCACCACAAATCACAAGCACACATGGCTCTACACATACTTTAGGAGGCACTTTAATAGATGGAAATGCCTGTAATTCAGTCATAGATGTTGTGGGTAGGTGATGAGGGTAATACTGTTTAGATTCTTTCTAATGTCGAATCTAAGTCTCCCTTCTGTCAGTTGGAAGGTTGGTTTGCTTGTAAATGCTAAATGCCTGTGGTTTTGCAACTATACTCTGAGTCATACTCATGTATGGTATTGCACAATGTCTTACCTTTATTTTGCTGCACAGACTTTGCTATCACTTTATCTATGGTATCCGTTAGAATTCCCGGGTTGTGTGGCTGGTATAGGCTCTTTGAATTAGGTTGCCACTGGACTTGACAGGAGCATGGCTAGCAGTCCTTCCCTTCAGCCCCCTGTGCACTGTACAAATGAGGCATGGACATCCTTGTTACTAGCTCATGGCTGCTGCAATAGGGACGCTGGATATGTCTGTGGCTCTGTGGTGTGGGAAGTAATTCTCTCTTTCTCATTGTCTTACAGGGATCAGGGCAGAGGTAGAACAGAGTCTGTGTATCTGTGCAGAGGAGTGTGGGGCAGTCAAGCTGTTTGTTATCTATTCTTGCCATGGGCTGGGGTACTCTCCTCATCCTCTTCCTTGAGGGGGAAGAGAACATAGCAGCAGATGTGCCATTTCTGTCCTCATCAAAGCTGAGGAGCAGAAGTAGCTGTGGATGCCAGAAGCCTGTTTCTTGTTCCAAATAGCAGTGGGCTGCAAAAGTTAACTTGAAAAAAATCCATCTCCATCCTAATAACATGTAAACATCTGGACAAGTAGTTATGAAGATTAATATAATGCACAGGGTCAGAATTCCCACTGACATTTACTCAGTTTGTCCAAACAAGTTAGTGGAAGCCTCCTGTGAATATGAACTACTCTCTGCAGTGCTGCGCAGGCATTTAACATCTTGGATGCCAGTTTCTTTGCAGACACATCTGTAAGGTTTAGTCTTTAAGTGCTATAAAATTTAATACTGGGAGCAAAAAAATCATGAAGACAGTATGTAAGTTTTAAGACTTAAGCGCAAAACAATAAGCAGAAGTTATCCCTATCTTGTGACCATACTTGGACCCAAAGTCAGTGCTGATACAATTAGGTTTTCAAAGAGGATGGGGAGCAAAACACTTTTATGCATTAATGATGAATGCCTAAAATAATGCTGAGGTGCTGTAGCTGAGCATCTAAGAGCTACAGAATGGATAGAGCATGGGCACGGTTTGTGTTAACCCAGCATAAAGGACTGGTTTCTGATGCTGAGTGCTGATAGTTGTCTGAAAGCTGGCCCTGCTTCAGATGAGGCACTCACTAAGGTGCCCCTGGATCCTTTGGAATGAGTGGTGTCACATGAACCCCAGCCTTTGTGAGTCCTCTAAACAAGTACCATGTGCATTGATCTCGGCAGGCAGGCTTGGACACAGCTGCAGTGAGGATAGTATTTGAACTTGGAAGGACGTTAGTGGGAAAGAGAGGGGCAGCCATGAGGGGTGAAGGAGAGATTGTGAGGGAACAGTTGTGGGGGAGATGAGAGCACGAGGTGAGAGCAGTGACTATGGGGCATGAGGGGTGGCTGCGAGGAGCGACCATGAAAGGGGTATGGGAAGCAGGTATATAGTGGGGCTACTATGAGAGGGCAGATGAGGGCAGAATGGCTTTGAGTGGAAAACAGAGGGGCAGCTGTGAGGGGAGATTTGAGGTGAGATCACTTTGCCCTTAGTGATGTGGTTTAGCAGTGGGCTTGACAGTGCTGGGTAACGGTTGGATTTGATGATCTTAAAAGTCTTTTCCAACCTGCTTGATTGTATGATTTGCTGTTCATACCAAACAAGGAAAAGGCTTTATTTAGTGTCTGACTCCCTCCCAGTCCTTCCCAGCTTTAAGGATATTGTTACCATTGCAGCAGTGTGAGCTGCTTAACTCAGACTTCCCTTCAGTGTAAAGGTGCTGTGGAGTAAGTGGCTTACTCCCATATGGGAAGAAATTGTGTTGCCAGAGAGCATCTTCTTTCTGGTGTAATTCCAGACACACTGCTGCTTTCAGTAACATAATGGTGATAATCGATGTTTTAAAAATGACAAGGCCAATTTATTTGGCAGCCATTTATCTGGCTGCTGGCTCAGCATTATGAAGGGTTGGAGAGAGACCTTCTACAAGAATGTGTAGGGACAGGGCAGGGTAACAGAGCCAGAGGGTAACCTGCCAGAGGGGAGATTAAGATGAGCTCTTAGGTACAAGTTCTTCTCTGTGAGGGTGTTGAGGTACTGGCATAGGGTGCCCAGAGAAGCTGTGGCTGCCCCATCCCTGGCAGAGTTCAAGGCCAGGTTGGACACAGGGGCTTGGAGCAACCTGCTCTAGTGGAAAGTGTCCCTGCCCATGCCAGGGGTTGAATGAGCTTTAAGGTTCCTTCCAGCACAAACCATCTGGTGAGTCGGTGGACAGGTACCAGTCAGGGAAACACTAGTAAATGTTGTACAGATTTCCTCATTCCATTAGTTCTTGTGTTTCCGACTCCTCTCCACATTAATACTCCTTTAGTCTAGGCATCAACTGATGCAACAGAGAGAGGTAACTTCTGGAAACCCTATAAGTTTATTGTGTCAGATGATGCATTTTTTTACTGCACATGTAACCTGTAAGTAGATTTTTAGTGTATTTCTTTTAAACCCATTTGGGAATTATGCTGTGAGGACATTTTGCATTTGGGCAGTCAGAAGTTACTGTTTTAGAAGCCTGCTGGGAGGGAGGACGTTGAATGAAAGCTGTTCCAAAGCTGTGCCTTCACTTCACAGGGTTTTGTGGAGCTATGTTCTTGGGTCTGGTTCATGTGGGCTTATTTCTCTGACTTCCACTTTGAATTTGGGGATCAAAAGCATTTTAAAATTCTTGGTCAAACTCATTAAAAAACACGGAATCTCACCTGGTTTTAGCTCTTTACATCATGAGAAACAGTAAATCTCCTGCTCTGGTTTCGATACCAATCTATAAATCACAGAGCGGGTGTATGTGAAGCTTGGCCCAGAACCTCTCTGTCCAGAGTCGGCGTTGCTCCAAGAGTTCATGACTTTCTTTCTAAACAAGCTGAGGGATACGTGGGGTTTCAGTGACACATGGAACATGGCAGATTTCTGGAGCGATTGTAAAGATAGCGCCCAGCTTTGGGATTTTTGTAGCAGCAAGCTCCATCTCTGAGCCTGAGCCCACCTGCCTGATCAAAGAGACACGCTGTTTTAGAGAAAGAAAAAACCCTCAAACATCCCTTCCCTGTTTCCCTGGAGCACAGGGCAGAATAGGAGCCCTCTCCCTGCTCCCCACCGGCTCCTCCCAGGAGGAATGGGGGCTTTCCCGGAATTCCCGCCTGCCTGCGGTTTCCTAACTCGTCCTGCAAAAATGTATTTTTTTTTATTGAATGTTATTCTACCCATAAAACTTTTAAGCTGTTCAAATACTTTCCTTTGTACCGTAGACATCTGAGACCATTAGACATTAACAAGTAAATGTACTTTCTTTTTGACTGCTTCGATCTGCTAAGTAGTTTTCTTTGGACTGATCTCCCCATGGCTTGCAGTTGAGGAAACGTGACTGATCTGATACTGAGGAGACACTCTCCTCGGTGTCTGTCTCCTCACGTTGTAGATGGAGATGTGTTGTATTTAAACAGGGGACTTTATTTCATTGCGACTCATGTACTCACCCAAGATGCAGAGATGTGTAAAGCCAAGTGATGCAGCTGCGATACTGAATGGCTTTATTTAAAACAGGAAATATATCCTGTTTCTATATCTACAGTTTTAGTTTAGAGGAATGATGATTCATTTGAAGGAATCACTTAAAAAGCTTACTTAAAAGTTTTACTGATATTCTTTGATTCCTCTATTAAGCCTATAAATCTCATGAGAATAGAGCGTATATTTGAGTAAGACTCAACTGGAAGATTTTGGGAGATGAAATTCACCCTTCTCCATCATTATTTTAATAATGCATATAAGATGTTCTTGATTCCTACCACGTAATGCCTCCAACCGTGTCACTAGAGATGACTTTATATGTGCTTTAGTGTTATTATTTGTGCAGTGGCCTCATCTGATTTCGGTGTCTGTTGAACTGGGTCCTAAATTGCCAGTAGCAAGAGAGTGTTCCTGCCTCAGATTGCTTCTGAGAGACAGAGGAGGCACTGGAAGACGCAAAGGATGTTACGGAGGTTTGGGGTATGAGGGAGGTGGGACCCAAGTTTGTTTAATTTGTTCTGGATCTCATGGAAAGCCTTTGATGGACCTGGAAAATGATAAACCCGACTTGGTTTGGAAGCACATGAGTAAGTGATCCAATTTTGTGACTTGTTGAGCTTCTCCAAAGCAGGCTGTTCGGGATTTCTGGGAATCTTGTTCTTGGAGTCTTTTTATGGGATTAAGACAGGATCAGTTTTTCCCCATCACTGTCAGCCCAGGCAGCCATGCCTTTCCATGGAATTCCTTCCCTTGCGGTTGCAGGAGGCTTCCTCCACACACGGTTGAATTTTTAGGCACATAGCACCTCTTGATCTGTGGTCGGTTACATTCAAAATTGAACAGCAAAACTAAAACTGTCAAATCATGCCTCATCCCTGGCAGTGCTCAACGCCAGGTTGGACATGGGGGCTTGGAGCAACCTGCTCTAGTGTCCCTGCTTCTGACAGAGGGTTGGAACTGGATGAGCTTTCAGGTCTCTTCCTACCCAAACCATTCTATAGCTATGAAAATCTAACACTGCAAATTGCACTCTGAGGTATAATTTTAGCACTCCAAGTTCCCGTGGAGAAAATTGGTCTTCATGCTTAAACTTGCACTGTCGTGGCCCTTGGTTTTGTTCCTGACTTCTTATTCAACAGAAGTTTGTATATATTGCGCAGGAAATTCAGTGTATTTGTAGCTTATTACCTCATTTGCATATGCAGACTCACCAGTAGCACTTGATTCACAGATGACATTTTTGTCTCCTCTCCAGTGGGAAGTGTTTGAATTTTAACCAGCCATTTACTCACTCAGCTGCTGCCATCACAGGTAGAGACTGTTGCTTCCCCTTTGAACATGGGTGGTGTTTCCTAAAGACTCATTACAGCAAGAGCTTGAATTTCAAGCCCAACTATGAACAGTCGATAACCTGTTACCACAGAACCCTGACGCAGATCTTGACACGTAACCCTCAAAATTAGTTTCCATCCCACAAGGTTAATATTTACTAGGTAGTCAGTCTCCAAACCGCAGGGAGTAATTGGCATTGTTGGTGGTATGAATTATACATTAGCTAAATAAAAACGTTAACCTTCCACTAATACAATTATATAAACAGAACTCACACTTGAGCACGGGTCAAATGCTTCTGGTTAGTGCAGAAATGTTTTCCCTCCTCCCTCTGACAAGCCCACAGCTCCTGAGCGCCGGGTGAGAGCGCGGACCTGGGACCTGGTTGGAATTAACGCAGGAGTAGGTCTCAAGGAGCTGTACTTGTGGGAGGTCTCTGGGGCTGGAGTCGCCAGCAGTAATCCTCTGTGCACAGGCTCCCCCTTATGGAAATGAAAAATACTAAACAATGCTTTTTTTTCCCCTCCCAAGTCAGTCAAGCCCAAGAGCTGAGTAGTAGAAAGCAGCTTCTCCAGCCTACAGTTGTGCTTTGAGACTCAACATTTGAAGTGCTGATGACTTAAGGCTCCTGCTCCCAATGACATGAATGGTGATGGCCTGTGTATACATTTATACTCAAACTAATTTGAGTTGCTTTCAGAGTTGGGCTTTTCTGTGGCATCTTGGCAGTGAGGAAGGGGAGAAAGGTTATTTGGGTGTGAGAGGGACCAGGGTGTCACAGTGAGAGTTGTAGCTCTGGCCTCCTCTGCCTTAGGAAGAGCAAAAAAATGTCCTGGGGAACAAATAGTTCAGGTTTGGAATAGTTTTTGTACCTGCTTCTCAGGACACCTTACGATGTGTATTTTGAGTTGGATCCTGATGGTGGAATTTCACCCTTTGCTAATAACAGAAGCTTTGAGTTGTTTGGACGAGAGATGCTGCCTGGAAGCTCAATCGTTATGTAGATGTGGTCAGTAATCCTGGTCCCTGCGCTGTTCGACAGGCCCTGGTGAGGCCTGTGTGAGAGCAGTTAGAGCTCTGTGCTCACTCTGTTCTTGCACTCTCCATTAGCACATCTGACTCCAAACAGCAGCCTGCATGGACCTTTGTGTGACTTGGTGGGACCTTCCTTGGTCAGTATCATCTCACTGACCTTTGGTGCTTCAGCGTGAAGCCCTGATTGCTTGTGTGGACTCTTCGGTGTAAGAACTTGATAAGAAACATTCTTGCTCTTGTAAAACCAATTGTTAGTTGGTTTGAGCTATTTAAGTGGGGCTTGTTCAGAGAACATCTGGGTGATCCACCTGGCCCACTAACATCAGTAAAAAGCACCTATGTTCAGAACCTCACGGGGTTTGTCACTGAACCTGAGAATCTGCCTTCAGTCCGTCGTTGTGAAGGAGTGGAGAGACTGCTCAGACTAATTTGAAATGTTATTGAAGATATATTAATAGTAATATCAAATAGTAGTATTACTATTAAAGATTATGAAGGGGGAAACTACCGGAGAACTTGACAGAGACGATGTTTCTTTGTGATAGGCTGGGGCAGCTGAAGATATCTTGTCGTATTCCTCATTACCCATTTTATGGACTTTCTGCACAGGTTGAATGTTAGGGAGAAGTGAGTCCAGAAATAGGAGGGAACATGTGTAGCCAGGGCAGAGGAACTGATTGGCTGTGGCTGCTGCTGGATACTATGGCCTGGCTCCTCTCCAGTGTCCTGGGCAGCCCACATGCATTGCAGTAGTAGGAATGATGCTTGGGAATCTTGATTGATTGACTGGGAGAGATGGAGCAGTTGTTTTTAAGGGAATTTGTAAAGTGCATCAGTGCTATATGGAAGTTAAGGACATGGTGCTGGTGCAGGAAGGACATTGCTGAGACTGAGCATTTGGGAGCAGCAGTTACATCTGACGAGGGCATCATCAGTTACTGGTGAAGCTCAGCCTATTGGGAGGACATGGAAACCCTAATAGCAACAGTCGACACAGCCAAAGCCATATAAACCTTTTTAGGTTGTGCTATGAACCAGTGAACCAAGGCAAGAACATTTCTGATCATTTCAGGATTGTGGAAGCAGGAGCTGGGTTCAGCTGCCTGGAGGTGATGTGTGGGTTGATGTTGTACCTGGTTGTCTGAGGCCAGTGAAGCCGTTGGCGCTGCCATAGTTGTAACTACAGGTGGGAAGAGGCCAAAGCATTTGCACATGGCTTCTAATATATCTCATTTTCAATTACTTTTTTAATTAAATGGGTTTATGACACTAAACCAGTTCTGAACTTGCCATCTGATTGGCCATCTGCTGTGGTGATGGGACAGCCTCTGCCATTCAGGGTGCTTTTGCACAGTTCTGAAGTAGTTTTCCCATTTTTAACATAGTTCCATTAATTGAAATACGTGTATGAAACATCTTGCAGTGTGAGAATTTGCTTTGCTGTCAGTGTGGTATGCTTTTTACACTTTGTTGTCTGGTAGTTTTAAATAGATCCCTTTTGTTTGGGTCAATTTAAATAAAACTTACTAGATAGACCTTAGTAGCACCCAGAAAAATCTCATAGCCTTTTACAGCTATACCAGGTAACTCCTCGAGGTGAGGTTTCTTTGAGAGGAGGGAAGATGGTGTAATACAGCTAGAGCTCAAGTACATCCAATACATGTCTGGGAACCAGTTCAGGTTGGGTGGATAATGGCTCTTCTCTAATTTACAGTAGTTTAAATGACTTTGATTGTTACAGTCCAATGTGTGATGGAAGGAGAGAGGCTCCTGTGTTGCTGTCATTGTTCACTGCTTCAAGCAGAGGCTGGAAAGCACCTGAATGCTGTAAATATGGCCGGGGGTGGTCATCGGGCCAGGTCATGGGGCTGTGAGTCATGGGGCCTGTGCAGCCAGGAGGGGGTGGTAGGGCAGGACCCGCAGTGCCGAGGTGCCCAGCCGTGCCTGGTGCTCAGCTCAGCAGCATTCACGTCAGGCTCATTACGCCTGACATCCTTCCCTCAGCACTAATCATTTTTCCGTTTCAACAACGGCTGTTTACAGCAGCTGCTGCCTTATGTTTGGTTTGATCCTGGTCCAGATTTTGCAAGTGATTAAAATGCTGCTAATAAAGATATTTTAACTAGGATTTACATCTTGACTTGCCTTTTCCAGCTACAAAAGATCTTCCTACCACTGCTTCTCATCTGCCCCAGTGGGGTAGGCTCACTCAGTGTTTTGGGGTGACCTGTGGTCCTCCATCCCCAGCAGTGGAGCTTCAGCCCCTTTGCTGTCCTCCCCTGGGAGCACCTGGGTTCTGGAAGAAATCCGGTGCCCTTGTATGCACATGATGGGGAGATTCTTACACACATTCCCTTGTATGTTCCCTTGATTTACCACATACTCGACTGATTTCTGTTGGAATATTATAATTGCATTCATATGGTCTGATAGCAAGGGCAATTATAAAACGTGTGCCATTGTGGAGGGCTGTGATGCAGTGTGTATCCCCATTTACACCCAGGCACTGGAGTTACAGAGCAAGGATCATTCGCTGCTTTTCTTGTTTAAATCTATTGCACTCCCTCGCAAGCCAGGAAGCTGGACCACATGCTGGACCATAGTGTGCTGAGTGGATGCGAACCTGGGTGGAGGTGCCCAGGTACCAGGAGTTCCTCATCTATCACCTGCATTTGGGGAGGGCTTGAAAGATGCCAAGGGCTTGTTGGCAGGAGGGAGGAGAGCAGCAGAGGGTGCTGTCACTGCACCAGCCGCGGCTGCTGGGAGCTTGGGGAGAGGGTGTTGTGCAAAGCAAAGCATCAAGCGCAGCCACCTTCCCTTAATGCTTTCCCTCAATCCCTCCCTCTGCAAATGTAAACTCCCTTCTGGACTGGGGGAGGAAAAGAATAAAAAGAGTTTGGGCTGGTGCCAGCACGCAGCAATGGGATGGATGGTGGGTTGGCATCTGGCCCTGACACCCGAGCAAGCCACTTACCTTGGAGGAGGCTGCGTGGGAGTGCGGGACGTGCACAGTGTGACTCAGGCATTTTTAATTACTGATAGAGAATAAAGCAAGGCTCATGGTGGGTTTTGTTCTGCTCTTCATTCAGGCTTGTAACTCCAGGGTCATTCCACTGACTTGGCTTGAATGACCCTGAATATGTAGCCACTGCTTTAGAAATAAGAAGCGTACTTGTGTTTGCTAAAGGCACAGTAAAATTAATGAAAACATAAGGAGAGAGAGAATTCCCTACAAATAAAGGTTCAAAATACTGTTCAACAAACACATTGTTGATGTAACATCTCTTGAAGTTTCCTGCTGAAGGCTGCACGGTCTGTCAGACAAAGCACAGGATTAAGACGGGGTTCTTGTGGCAGATTATCTGCTCTTTTTATACCACCTCCATCTCCTTCCTCTCTTTTTGTCTGTCACAGCCATTTAGACTGTAAACCCTTTAATTCTGCCCTTCATATATCCACAGCCTGGTTTGATGGAGACCTGACTTGAATTATGTCTTGAACTGCTTATACAGTACTAATTACGTTAATAATAATTGACTTCTCTGGGCTTTGGATCAACCTCTGAAGGAATACATTTGCATCTCATTACTTACCCTGATGGAGTTCTGTATGTGCTCTCTCTGCACATGATGGGGAGCCTGGTCGGAGGCTCATCAAGCAGCAGTGGAGGACCCCTATACAGTGGCTGTGGTGGCAAGTGTTGTTCTTCCAGCCTGAAGGAAAGCTGGAACAACAAGATGCCAATTGGTTTGTACCATGATGCAGATCATGCTGCTGTCTGGACAGTGTGCTTCCAGTTGAGGATTCTGTGGCAATGTGAGGGATCTGTCCACCGAGGGATCTAGGCAGGTTGAACGGGTCATTTTCCCCTTTCTCATAAGAGAAGCTCCATCTCTTGCATTGTTTAAATCAGAGCTAAAGGCACAGAGCAGGTCAGACAGCTGGGTTAGGTTTGCCACAGCAGGGTTTGTTTGGCTGCTGTCAGCTCATGTTGTTCAAGAGATTAGTTATTCTGAATGCCTCTTCCTCTTTAAAAACTAATGGCTCTGTCAGTTCAGGTAAGGGATTAGTTGATTCAGAGGGTATTTTGTGGACGTGGAATTGTTGTTTCAGGTACATACGCCTCAATTTCTTCTGTCTCGCTGAAACACCTCAGTCTTGCATCTCTAGAGAAAGACTTAGTCTTGGGGAAGATGGAGTCATTGGGAATCAAGGTACTGTGGAGTATATACACAACGGTCTTGCAGTCAGTAATATCATCTGTTAGTGGTAAAAAAAATGCTGAAGGTCTTTCCTGTGTGGTTTGTAGTGTGCATACAGACGCTGCTCTTTGATATCCACTTGGGTCCAGGGGGAAAATGTGCTGGAAAAGAACCTTTGATTTCAACATGTTGAAGGAAAATATGTATGTCTCTAGTTGCCAGGCCAGAGCAAAAGCAGGGAGGTTGGGGGATAGCAGAAACAAGAGATCAGCAGGAATAAGGAAGATAGAAATGTGAAGACAGAAATATTCAACTATTTGCAATTTGTCCTTTCTCCATTTATACCGAGGAACCACTCAAAATGAAAGGGATGGTCTGAGAGTGTGTAAGAGTTGTTAAAGCCATAACAGAAGGGAATGAGTGACAGTGTTTGTGGGAAACCCTGACGTGCTGCCCAGATAGGTGTGTGAACAGACCTGGAGGTAACAGCAGTGGGAAACAGCCATTAGCAAGACAGAAAGTACATGGGAGCTTAAAGGCACCAAATGAGATCCTTTTTCTCTCTAGTGAGTCATGACTGTTACTTCCTTTTACCATTAAAGATCTGAGATTTTACAAAGTCTCACTGTTCATTCAAATTAAGGACCCAGCATCAGTTAAGGTCTGTTCTGGAAATGTGGATCAGAACCTCTGTTAAAGGCCTTTTCCTGCCTTTTCTGGGTGCTTTCTGAAAGAATAGTCTAATCAGTGCTTCATGGACCCAGGGGAGTGGAAAATTCAGGCACTGTGACACCTATTGTATGTTTAATTTCATGAGATACTCAACTCCATTAAACCTTGAGTGTGTTTGTGGCTGCTGCTCATTCAAGGGAGGGTGAGTAAGCCTGTGAAGGGTTGCACAGCAGTGGGTATGTCAGTGTCTGGAACTGTTAAATGCACAGATTATCCCTCTCAGGCTAGTTAAAAAACATTGCTTGGTCTGGTCATCACCTCTTGCATCTTGATTTTCAAATTTTCATTATTCTAATAAACTGCATTGAGGTCCTGCCTGTTTCATATCCAGCAGAAAATACATTTAGTCTGTCTTTCATTAGCCAACAGTATATTGACCTTATCATATGACAGTTGCTGGGTAATAGTGTTTTGCCTCTCTTATCTCTAGTACCTTTTCCTAAGGATCTTGATGTACTTTCAAATACAGTGAATTTAATCTCACTGCCCTTTTGTGGGCTAAAATTGTGATAATGTCCTTGTTCCACACATCAAAGAGCTGCAGGTTAGGTTAAAAGTCCCATATCCCACAAAATTGACCTGGTTGTGATGTGGATTTGCAGCTTGAAGGGTGCTTTAGATGGCAGCAGGGGTGACAACTGCCAGGCCAAATAAACTGTCACATATGAAAAGTTGTACTACAACAGAGACTGTGGTAGTGCAGGTTTGGTGTGTAAAGCTTGAGGGGTTTCAATGCAGGGAATGAGCTAGATGTGTTTCTGGGTTACTTGTATTACACAGTTTGAGTGCTTCTTTCTCTGGTCTTTTTTTGTCTTGTTCATGTAGACCAGGAATCTTCTTGATCAGAGTGTCTGTCTTGTTGACTCCTATGTGGAAACCTCTCATGTTTGTGCTAGATAAGGAATCTGTTTCCTTTCCCGTTCAAATGTTAAAGTTTTTCAGTGAGGACACTCAGTGAAGTCTGGAGCTAAAAGTCATTCGTTAAGCAAACACTATTCACGTGGGATAAAATACTTCATTGGTAATTACAAACTCATGCAAGGTATTTACTGGTAATGTCAAGCAAAAATAATACTCACAAGCTTTCATGCTTGAAATAGTTGGAAGATGACGAAGTGATAGAATCTGTAGAAAGGTTTTTCAGAGTAAAAGATTTTGTCCTGGCCACTTTAGTTTCAGTATTTTGGAGTTTTCTAGTTTGAAAAAACAAAACCACAGAGGAAATCCCAGCCAGCTGTAATTAATTAGTAGTTAATTAGCTTTAATTAATTATTACGAGCTACTGCCTTGGACTGATGGGGGATTGTCCTGCTACGTCTTGCATGGAAGAGCCCAAACTCCAAAGCTGGCATCATTATAAAGCAGGTCTTCAGCAAAGTTCCCAGGGTGAGACCTGTAACACGAGTCTCTTTGGGCCTGAATAACAGTTGGGCCATGCTAACTGAGTTTCAGCTTCCAATAGCAGTCCTGGTGCTAAGTATGACAAGATGTGGAAGCCATGAACTTCATGCTACTGTATTCCGTGCCGCTGGTCACCCAACACATGCAATCCTCCTTCTGTTGTTGACTATATTTGCAGTTTGCACTGTATCCCACACTGCTCATGGGCTGGGGAGTTGATGACTGTACTCTGGCTCCTGCTTCAGCTGCAGTTCATGACCTTTTGTTTTCAGATTTCATAAAGTATAGCACATTGACAGCGAAGCACAGACATGTACGTTGTGAGCCAGTCTCCTCCTGAACATTGCAGGCTGGTTTCAGCCAAGCGTGTTGCCCGTAGAGTGCCTGTAATCTCTGCTCTGTGTCTGGGGTTTGATGAGAAACTGTAATTCTATAGCCTCTGTGTGCTGATAGGAATTCTCCTGCCTGTGTGGTATGTTGTGAGACCACAGCCAGTATTTTATGATGCAGTTCTCTGACAGCAAGCTAGTAAGTGAGTCATTTCCTACCGTCCTTTAGAGTTACACTCAGCAGTATGGGCAACTCCTTACATATGGTCACTCGGATGCAAGACATGGTTCAGTGGTAAGTACAGAAAGACTTTAATCCCCTCTCCAAGTAGGTTTGGAAGGTAATATTTTGGCAGTGTATTTTCTCTCCCTTTTACGACTCTGTCTGCATTCACCTTGTCCATGGGCATGCCTTTGAGGCCAAATTTGTCCATTTTGTGCAGTGTCTTGCTGCAGGAGTGCCCTAGAGAGCATCTCTATAGCACTCCATCTGTTACATCCTCAGGGGGAATGCAAGAGCATCCTGCCCTTAAACTGACCTCTAGACACCTCTGTGTGTCATGTGGCAGACCTGCTCTTGGGGGCACTCCAGGCAAGGAGATGGGTACCTGACCTGGAGGCTGACCAGCAGCACTGAGCTGGGGAGGAGGCCTCTGCAGCAGTGTGCTTTCACACAGGGGTGGCTTTCTTCAGTGTTACCGGCAGGCTTGCTTCCCTCTCTTGCATGCTTTTGAGAGCTTCCAGACGAGCCCTGAGAAAATTATACCTCTTTTCATCTGGAGGAGGTATGGATAGACGTGATGTGATCATCACAAGAAGACAGCTGCAGAGTGACAAGGGATGGACGTGGGAATGGAAACAAAGGTATGATAGAGAAGGAGGATAAGGGTGAGCATGTTGGTTCATCCAGTATTCCCAGGTTGGACAGAACTTGGAGCAACCTCGTCTAGTGAAAGGTGTCCCTGCCTGTGGCAGGGGGTTGGAACTGGATGAGCTTTAAGGTTGCTTCCAACCCAAACCAGTCTGGGATTCTGTCTTGTTTTAGGACAGAAACACATCTGTCTAGCATTGATAAGGAAGCTACTTCCAGCCAGCCTGTTGTGATGGGAAAGTGTGCCCTTTTTGCAGAGTAGGGCTGTTCATCTTGTCTTCTGTTTGATGGAAAACGGATCTTCAGCCCCAAGAGCCCCCCTTAATGAGAGCTCAGACTAGGTAGAGCAGCAGGCTGCCGAGCTGGGACCACTACTGAGCAATGGGACGCTTCCCTTGGAGGGCCTAACCTCAGTACTTCTTGACCCCTGTTTCCCTGTTCCAGCCAGCTGCAAAGCTCCAGCTTGCAAAAATGAAACATGGTCATTTTCTAATGGGTAGGTATCTTCCACCTGGCAGCAAGCCACAAAATGCCTACCTGTGTTTGTTGCTCATCCTGCCACACAGGATAGTTTGCTGCTACAACCAGACCATCAGTTGTAAAGGATCCTTGATTCCTCCAAGGCATTGTCCTGCTCTCATGGGCAGAGCTAAGAGAGAACATCAGCGAATCCATCTCGGAATTGGTGAGCTTCAAGCTCTGTGGGGGCAGGTCTTGTGTACCATGGGACCTCTGTGCAGGGTGGGAGAACCCCAGGAGCACCCCAGTTCATGTGGAGTTGGGGCAGTCAGGTTGTGCTGCAGGAGCAGATGGGGCTGCCCTGAGCTGCTGATGGCTCAAGCAGCCCCCCCAGGCAAAACACATCTGATTATACAGTGTGCTGCACCTCGCCAGCAGCCTGTGTAATAGTTCACTGGGCATCATGAGAACGTGTGACTGTAAGGTACAGAACAATGCAAAATTTGTTCCTAGGGTGTAAGTCGATTTCCATGTACAAAACCTTCGCTACCAGCACGACAGTATATAAGCCTGTAGCTAGTGGAAGTCATGTGCTGTTAGGAGACTATGATAGATTTATGCCACTTGAACAATGGAAGTCTGTTGTTCTGATGATATGATATATGCTGAGAGTTTTCAGACTATATATTGAAATCGAAAATGTTTCAAAGCTCTGATATATGCAATAGAAGACTCATTATACTGTATAGATTTGTGCTCTCCATAGTCTGATATGATTGCGCCTCTACATCATGCACTGCCATCTGTCAGTGCCTGCGGAGTGCACGGAGCTTGTAACCACCACCGCACGTGGAGGACCACGGCTGGGGGCCAGTGAGGGACTTCGTGCTGACTGACTGGAATGCAGCGTGAGGCTGCGGGTGCTGCAGTGAGGGAAGGAGGTGGTAAGGGGTCTTTAACTCAGCCTGTGAGGGCAGGACAGGTTCATGTGCCCTAGCTTTCCTACGCAGAAATGTTCCTATTTGGGCTTGTGGCATTTCAGTTTTATTTTATGTAACTTTCATGCTACATTCAAGCTTTTCTTTGTGTCCTAGCAAACCTCATAATTGTTTACCTGAAACAAATGTTCTTAATGAAGAGCCTCGGCTCTTGTTCCTAAACGCCATTCAAACTGCCATTCCACTAAGGTGCATCGGGAGGTGAGGACCTTGCAGAAAAGCTGGGTCTCACCTTTTAGTGTTACTGGAAGTCGAGAAACTCCATCCCTGGAGTGGAATGGGATGTGGGTGAGCAAGCACAGAGCTGGAAACTCAGCAGTGGGGAAGGTTTTTACATTGCTCCAGCAGCTGCAGGTATTGAGGGCCTGGCATCTGATCTCATACCACCTCAAGCTTTAGGTCAGATCATAAAGATGAGGCTGCTAACAACCTTTCTGCAGGGCAAACACTGTTTACTGTCACATCCAAAGGGACTGCAGTGGAGCATCTCAGAGTGCAGAGTCGTGCCCCAGTGCATGCGAAGAGGTTCTATATCTGCCAGTGGGGTGTGCACATCCAAACCCCTGCCTGGGGGCGAGGAATCACACTGGAGAAGGTGCAAAAGAGAAAGAGGGGAGGTACTGCAGGAGAGCTTGGGCTCATCTGTGTAGCAGGGGAGATTCATTGTGGGCAGAAGGTTCTGCAATCCTAGATCCCCTTTTTAATATTTTTGCCTATCGAGAGATGCCAAAATGATGACAAAATATTGTCACTCTTTTCATTACTTCCAAACACATTCCTTTATTTTCTAATCCCACTTTAGCTCAGGAAATCTCCATGGTCTAAAATGGTTTAAACACTCTTTTTTGACTGTATTTCTTTTACTTTGGTGTCTGGCTTTGAGAACTTCCAAGCCATGTAGCTCAGCTGCAATTAGTCAAATAGCTTTTGTTTCTGTTCTGGGTCTGTAGCAGAGTAGCATTTATAATTTACTTTCCCCTGTGTATTTGCTGACTTTAATACTTGAATACGTGAGTTTCTTTATCTGGTCGCTTACACTGCTTATGTGTTGGATAAATAGGAAAAGAAAACCCCACCACCCAGCATGTTTGTTTAAAAATGATATGTACACATAAAGGCAGTTACCAAAGTTGATGATAGCTTCAAGTGTCACACACACAAGTGATCACCCTGTGTCTTGGTTTGTCCACCTGTAAGATGGCTATATCAGCTATTAGCTCCTGAGATCTGACAAACCGATGGGCAAATACTGATGTATTTCAGGAGCCTTGAAGAGAGTTGGGATTTTTTAACAGAAAAGGCCTGGAGAGACTTGACAGTCTCTCAGAACACGGAGTTCTCTGCAGGTATCTCCTATGGCAGCCGGGTGCAGAACTTGTTTCCTTTCCCTGGTCAGCTGTTACAAGAGCCTAGATGAGGGCTCCAGGTCCTTCCCATGCTGATCTATGGCCATGATGTCATGCTGCAGCTGGGATATATTTTACAGAGGATTGGACACGTTACTTCCATCCCATTGTCAGGGCTGCTTTAATGAAGCAGGAGGCCAGTAATGAGTGCATTCAGGCAGCGGTGGCTGCAGAGGTTGCCCAGAGATGCTGTTGCTCCCCCATCCCTTGCACTGTTCAAGGCCAGGTTGGATGGAGCTTGGAGCAACCTGCTCAAGTGGAAGGTGACCCTGCCCATGGCAGCAGGTTGTAACTGGATGAGCTTTGAGGTCCCTTCCAACACAAACCGGTCTGGGATTCTGTGACTCTGTAACTGCAAGATACCATGGGAATATGAAAGACCATTGGGCATTACTCAGGTACTCTGCAAAGGAGTGTTATTAATGGTTTTCATTAGAAAATGCTTATCATATTTTAGTCATCATTTTTCAACAAAGTGTTTTCCAGATTTGTTGGAATTTTAGTTGAATGTTTTTGCATTTCATTAGAAAAAACCCACCAAAGCCTATAAATTACTTATTTCACTGTGAACACAGCTCAGATATTTGTAGTGACAAACAAATGGCTGACCTGACAATTCCTGAACTGCAGAAGGGTAAGCAAGCCTCCCCAGGAGGCATGTGAGAAAAAAACAACAGTATGAGCTGCCTGGCTTGTAGGAGCCTCTGTTTTGCTGGAGCAGTGGTAGGACTAACACTAGGATCATCTGCATCCTACCTGAGGGCCATAAATACTTCGGCTCCTGTGTTGATTGGGTTGTACAAAGGTGGGCTGCAGGGCAGTGAGCAAAACTGTCGCTTGTGAGGGCAAGAGACAGACCCAGTCCTTTGTCCAATGAGAATTGACTCAAAGCAGCTAAACCAGGAGTACACAAACTGCAATTTTTCTATGTCCCCACTCTGAGCAGGGTACAGGAGGGTCCCAAATTGCCAAATTCCCTGTCAAGGATGAGTAGCATTCCATCAGCCTGCAGACAGAGGGCTGGGTGGCTCCTGTAGTTCTTGTGATGTTTCCCAAAGCAGTTCTAACACTCTTGTTTCAAAGACTGGTGCTCCTTGTGCTCATAAGGAGTTTGAAGCAGTCTTGGGTTTTTTAGCACAGTCCTTACTCACTCTAATGTAAGTAAAGAGGGAACCAGACCTGGGATGAACATTTGCATCTGGATGAAAAGTGTGGAGCTTGGAATGATGGCTTTGGTCCTTGTCTGGTTCTTATGAAGTGAAAACAGCAGACAGGTATATATGTGATGAGTTGTGTTTTCATTAGTGAAGTAATATGTGCTACATCTAATGAGCTGGGGGGAGCTGCCAGCAGGGATTGCCTGTGCCACCGCATGACACTGATTTCATTATTTATTGCCCTGTGTAGCGCCTACAACAACTCCTGGGTTGACAGAGCAGTCATTCTAACAAAACACAACAAACCACTTTTACGGCCTTTGGGACTTGGGCTGGCAACTTCCTGAGATACAGTGTTGAACGAGGGGACCTGTGCTCAGACCCAGTCTGGCGTCTCACTGATGGACAGGCTGTGTGGCCAGGGCAGGAGCTCTGTTCTACCAACCTTTATCCCATCCACCAGAGCGTCACTTGGTGTCTGCTCAGGCACCAGCTGATTCCTCTGATGAAGCAGCTCAAAAACTCCTTTCACTCCCTTAGAAGCTATAGCAGAATTCCTAGGGGACCCACAGGGACTGTCTGGAGTGATTTCCTACAGCATCACACCCTAAACAAAGCCCCATCTATTGCTCAGACTTGCAGCCATGGGGAAGAACCAGCTGTTCCTGCGTTAGTTCTTTTGCATGTTACAGCTGTGGTGTTTCTTCTTTTGCTACACATCTGGTGCCTCTACCCATAGGTTTATGCTTCAGGCCATCCATTTCTGTTAAAATCCACCTGCACTCTCTTCTGAAGTTTGGTTTTGGTCTCTCACATGTGCCAGCCTTCACAAATAATGTCTTAAGGCTTTTCAGAACCAAGAATATAATTCTTAGTTATGTAGCTTAATTGATAACTATTTTCAGTACTTCTTCCTTTCTTTCTCAAAAGCTTGCTGGGCTTTTATCCTACAGACTGTATTAGAGTAACACAGGGAAATCTTAGGCTGGAAACATGTAGTCTGGATGCATCTAACTGCCATGCCCCATGCTATGCAAAACAGGGCGGACGTGTGAGGCCCTTCACATCCCATTACTTTCACAGTGATCCGAAGTAGTTCACTGTAGAGGTGCTGGTAGTGACCTCACAGGTTGCTCCTGGCCTGTTGAAGGTCTGGAGCAGCTTTTGTCACTCAGTAGTTGTGAGTATTCTGAATTAATTTGCCTGGTCTCAGAAGCCAAGGTATAGAAAAGGTGGCAAAGGCTGTGCCTTATTGAAAGAAGGATACAAAGTGACTTGGTAGGGTGGGAGCTGTAGTGTCTGACCTTAATTTCATCTTTGAAGTGCCATTTAACCCTCTGAGCTCTTTACATTATGGCTACCCAAGCCTGTGTGGATCAGCAGCATGTTGCAACCTTTACTTTACAGAAACAAAAGGGGGATTTTTCAAGCGGCTCATCTTTTGCTTGGGAACATGAGGAAGGGGTGAGATTCCCAAAAATGCTTGGCAGCCTCTTCAGAGCCATGTGTGATGGGGGAGCCCCTAGTCCCATCGTCCTGACTTCATGCATACAGATCATGCTGAAGCAGAGGAAATCTGAGCTGAGCTGTGTTGAAATCTGTCCAACTCAAGTATTATAAAGACATTCAGGCCGTGTTCCGCTGCTGCAAGACAGAAGTGAGACAGGTTACAGGTTTAAATTCCCTTACAAGGTTAGGCTGGATGGGGCTTGAGGCAGCCTGATCTGGTGGATGGTGTCCCTGCCTGTGGCAGCAGGCTGGAACTGCATGAGCTTTAAGGTCCCTTCCAACCCAAACCATTCTAGGATTCTGTGATTCTATGCCTCATTGTCTCCCTGCCACCAGTTTCAAGGAAGTTACAGAATCCCAGGCTGGTTTGGGCCCTGTCCAGCCCAGCCATCCCTGCTCTACAGCTTCAGTAAGTGTCCTTAAAGCAGGCTGGATTTTTTTTTGCCTACAGTTGCGCAGACTTAAGGTTGTATTTTTAATTGCAAGGCTGTTCCATTTCCCTGCAGTTAGCCTCAAAATCAAATAGTGAGATGAAATGAAATAGTAAGATGATGATTCTCTTTATGCATTTCTTAAAATCCATGAGTGATTTTCTGTGAGGCTGGGCTCTGGCCTGTTCTGCTGTGCTTCTGTAAGATAAGCTCTTCTAACTACTTGCCTTGGATTTTGGTTTCTCACCACAAGCCTGGTCATTTTTAGTTGGAGAAGGTAATATCCTAAACATATGTCTAGTGATTGATTCCCCTGTAGATAGATTCAGTGTGTGGATTACTCTCTGAAGGGAACCAGCACTGCTGTGCTTGAGTCAGCAGGATAGGAACACTCATTTTATCAGTGTTTTTTAGTCAATATTTACTACTAAGACAAAAACAACTTTGCTCTGTGGGGAGTACAACATATTTCCTAGTATAATAGCCTATGGGTGAGATGTGTTTAGTTAACCCATTAGAGGCTCTCCTTAAGCATCTCTGATACCAGCAAACATTAATTTCTTTAAGTATCATTGAAGTTTGATCTAATGTTAATCAGTTTTCTTTAGATGTTTCCCAGTGAATGATTTTTAATCTTAAGCATTGATTTTGACTTCATCCAAATGATCTGGCTGCTTCATTAACATGTGATAAGAGTATTGATCACGTGGCTGTGAGAAAGAGTATCAATCATGTGGCAAGACTCATTCCAGTTAAGAACATGGACTACTTGTAGAGCGGTAGCACGCATTTTCCAAAACATTCTACCTTGTAGAGGTCATACAGACACCATCCTGTGCTCCTGAATGGGCAGGGAACCTCCTCTACTGCCTCTTAGATGTGCTTCATATTTCATCTGCTGTTACAGGGAAAAGCAATGGTAGGGGAAAACTCAAAGTACAGGTTTAAAGCCTGCAAGTCATGCTGGTACCTAATGGCCATGCATGAGAATATTAGAGGCATTGGTTATCCTCAACTCCGTTTTGTTTTCACAAGACCTGAGAATTTTAAGGATGTTGGTGTGTGCCAGACTGCACCATGGTTCAGCTGTACTGTGGGAGCTGAGGAAAGGTGTGTTCTATCCATTTTATGCTCATTCTTTCATGCCTCTCTCCTTCGAGTACGTGCATGTGTACCCTATGCATATTGCACCAGTGTGCGAAGGCTCTGTCCCGTTCCCGTGCCTTCATTCTGGTGTGAAAGCCATCCTGGTGGAGCCTCCAACTGTCTCTGTGGGAGAACAGAGCAACTTACCCTTCTGTAGAAAACACACAAACTGAAATCAAGGTTACATCTGGGATTTAATACGAAATGGGAAAACACACTGGGGTAGCCAACTGCTGGATCCCTCAGTTGAATCTTGGAGTCTTTACAGGCAGTTCTGTTCTGTAAAGCGTCCCTGTGATGTGCTGTGTTGTGTGCAACTGCAGTGCAAGAAAATAGATGTTTTCAGTCCAGCCATAAGGCTACTGAAATGAATCTGCACATGAAAACGTGAGCCCCCTGTAAGTGTGTGTGTCATCCAGGTTTGCTCTTGTCCTCTGGATCAGGAGAAACCTCACTGGAGTGCTGCAGGGGGGTGGATAATAGGGCAAAACAATGGCAAGGCCACAGAAACAAGCAACTCATGCTCTTGGGGAGCACAAGTCAAGTCATTCTTGTCATCAGACATCCCAGTCACCTGCTGGGATACCTGGGGGAAAAATTAGGGTAGCAAAACACATATTGTTTCTTTTGTTCGAAGTGCCAAGTGCGGTGGAGATGAATTGGCCATCTGTTCCACTCCTAGCCACGGTCTGGCAAGCCGTAAAGCTCATTTTTATACGTTGCCACTTTCCATCAGTGCTAACAAAAGTCAGAGGGAATTGTTTGGGTTTTCCTTAGAACATTCTTCCTTTTGACAGTGTGCAACCAAGAGCCTTTTCCACAAAGTTTTGTTCTCCCTCTGGCCTCTCTGTATTTGCACAAGACATTCAGGTACCTTATCTCCATGTGAGAGAGTAATCAGACACCTCTTTAGGCTTGAAACTAAAACCCCTCAATGGACTGCCCAACAAAGAGCTCTTGTCCAAGCAAACACTGTTCATCCTGGTGTCAGTCCTTTAGCTGATACGGTCTGTGCATCTGAACACGCTTCGTCTTGTAGGACAGTCCTGGTCTCTCCATTATGGGTAAGGTCATGGCCTTTGCCCACTGTTTTCCTTTCACGGCACAGATGACACACTGTGGTCATTACTTACATCCTAATTGAGTGCCTTGGGCTGCAGAGGTATCCTCTGACATGCTTTTGAGGCTGCAGAGTGGCTGGATGCTCTAGCTCTTTTTGCATCTGATAAAGTGTGTCTGATTCCGTGCACTAATCGTCGTCACCCAAGGCAGTTTTATCAATGTGGGAATGTGGAATTCAGCCTGTGTGTCTTAAAGCATTATATCTCATGTAAGATACATAAATCAGACATACTAAATAGTGCATCGCTCTGCTGAGCTTCTATGTATGGGTTTCAAAGACAGTAACACGTAGCTCTGGCTCATGTCTTGCCACGTCTCACCTTTCCCCTGGCTACTCAGGGCACCAGTGGGGCTGCTGGGGAGGAAGATGGGAGCGACTGGTCTCTGAAAAGATGAAGCTCCTGTCTGGAGAAATGGATTTTTATATATTCAGATTTTCCAAGTTCTGTAAATACTTTGAATAATGATTCTCTACTGTAATTTTCCCTTCCTGAATGACTGTTTCTGAATGCAGGCCAGCTACTTGAATGGTACTGTGTTAGGGTTTTGTGCATACGTACTTTGAAACTGCATGTTACTAAACAAAACTGCACCTTTAGAAGAGATTCCTGAGCTTTGTGAACTTGTTCATGAAGTCTTGTTTCAGTCAGTTTGATACTCTTAATATTACAGGCAGCAAATGAAATCAAACACTGTTCTGGTTCCAAAGTGATTTCTTGCGGTTAACAAAAGCTATAGGTAAAATTGCATTTGAATTTTCCCTCCAGATGGTTTTCTTAGCTAGATACAAAGCAGGGCCCCAGGAATTACCTCTTTTTTTTTCAGACCCCCCTCCGATGTTAGCCAGTTTGTGTTTTCTTGGGCTGTTTTGGGAGTTTCTGTTCCAGGTTACTTTCCTCACCACAGCCGCTCCATGTCCTGGTGCAGTGCTCTGGGAGCACAGGCAAGTGAGCTCTGGAGACCTGGCCTTGCCCCTGAGGTGGCTTGCATGGAATCCCTGGCTGGTTTGGATGGGAGGGGACTTCAGAGCTCATGCAAGCTGCAGTCCTGTGCCACAGGCAGGGACTCCTTCCTCTAAAGCAGGTTGCTCCAAGCCCCTGAGTCCAACCTGCCCTTGAAGACGGCCAGGGATGGGGCAGCTACAGGTTTTTCTTCTTTTGTGGAGGCTGAAGCCCTTCAGAAGCCTACCCTGCTCCATCATGCTAACCTTGACAGCAGCACCAGTGTGCCATTTACTGTCGAAAGGCCCTGAAATGAAGCAAACAGCATCAAACGTCCTGTGACGACTGTCAGGCTGTTAAATTTTAGAATAAAAGATCCCAGCCCATTTAAATACTCAGTTAGCTCCTGTATGAGTACTGGAGGATGAAATGATACGCAGGTGCTCGAAAGGAGCCCTGAAGTATTTACTCACCCCTCCCACCACTGCCTGCATTGCTGCTGGCAGGTAACTGAATCCAGTAATTACTAGCAGGGGAAAAAGGAATAAAAAGAGAGGCATGTCTGCTGTTTTCTCTCCAAATTGATGACAATTCAGCAGAAGAAGAGAGGGGAAAGAAAGATTTGGAAACTGGAAAGATTTGAAACTCTCAGTTTGGGGCACAGCCTCCTTTTTTCTGCAGGATACCTCTGGAAGGAGAGGGAATGTGGCACCTGCAGCACAGAGGGTTGGAGCTGTGCGTGCTTTAAGGTCACTGTATCTAAAGACAGCTTATCTACTTCAAAATGGGCTCCTGTGGCTTAGTGTTTGCCCTCATACACTTGTGGCTGCATGGCTTTGATGCTGTCTAAGTTGATACCAGTGAAGGAAAGGTGGTTGAGTCCCTGGAGCTTGGTTTTGTGATCTGGGTTTGTGTCTGTGTATAAAAAAAGGAGACAAACTGATTCTTGCTTCACATCTGTCCATTACGAAAAACAGTTGGCTTTGGGATAGTTGAAATCTGGCCGGCATTAACAAAGGCCAAGAAGTCATGCCAGAGCATCACTGATAATGAACCAGAGCTCCCCAGTTTTGTGTTTCACCCTGAAACCTTCCCAGAGCTGATCCTAAGGAGGTAAACCCAGCCAGCAACTGCAGCATGAATCTCTGAGCTGCAGTCCAGCACTGACAGCAAAGTAAAGCTTGATGGGTGGCACAGAAAATCACTGCATTGGAGGAGGACTCCTCTCAGGAGTGTGCTGGTACTGACATGGACCTGCCTTCTGGGATTACTTACATGGGGGCTTTGACTGAAGCTCTTGTGAAAGGCAGGACTACACATTGCTGCTGGTGCTGAAGTCACTCACATCTTCTGTGTGTCTCTAGGGAGGGAGTTTCCTTTTCTTGAATGGTACCAAGGTGCTGTATCCAGGAGGGAAGTTGCACTTACCCTGCACTTACCACCTACTTTGACTTGGGCAGGCTGGTGCATGGTGTGGAACACGGCAGCATCCTGGTGCTGCATCCCCCCAAGTCCCAGCGTTACTGTGTGTGTCTTTTCAGAACCTGGGTTTGTCAAATGATCTGTGACAGCAGAGGGCTGCTTGAGGAGACTGGGGAAGGGCTGCAGAGGGGAACATTTGGCTGGGGTCCAGCAGGTTGCTATCTGCTGGCAGCAGAGGTGAGGAATGCTGGAGCTCAGCAGCTCCCCAGGAGGGCACATCCCTGCTGGGGCTGATGTGAGCCTCTGCCCCTTCCTGCCCTGAGTTGTCTTAGGCCTTTGCTTACTGCCTCCTGATAAGCAGCCACAGTGTTTGGAGTGATGGGGTGGGAACAGCTCTTAACCGTGATGGGGAGTATTGGGGAGCACAAAAAGTTTGCTGTCCCGTTCTTCGCTCTCCGCTGTGCTCGCAGATGTATACACATGATCATACACTGCAATGAAATGCGCCCCACATGCTCTCTCCACCGAACCTATTGCAGGCAGACTCCAACCATGGTAGTAAATTACACACAGGCACATGACACAGGTAGATGGTTGGGTAGGATTTTCCACTCTATGCATTTAATTTGACTCACCAATGTCACCCCAGTTTCTGCAGATTACAGAGTCCACACTCTCAGTCATTTCTATTGCTCCCATAAGGAGAGATTTCTGCTTGCTTGCTTTCTCATGTGCTTGCACCTGCTGTGTTTTATTGTCCTCTTGAACCCTTCCACAGCACGGAAATATTTTCACACACTTGTGTGTAAATCCAGGAGGGAAGGGGTGTTAAATACCTGGCATGGGAAGGAGCAGGAGGAAGAGGAGGGGAGGCAGAGTGATCTGAAGCATTGTGCCGATGCCCTTCTGGTAATTCAACCCTAGAAACGTGGCTTCAGTTTTTCCTTTGGAATACCTAACGGGAAGTATGGCAGTACATACTGCATTCCTCTCTTGTCGAGCCCTTGAATGGTTCTCCCCTGCTCTAACAGCTGTAAGGATGACATCTTTTGACAGGGGTGTTTGACACTTAGTTTGCAAATGGGATTTGAATTTCAAAGCACACAGGAGGTGGGCTGGGGGTTGGTCACTGCACCAGCTTTGTCACATTCTTCTTGTTCTGTCTGCTTTGCCATCCAGTTGAAAAATCATTTCACTGGCCCCATTTTGATACTGTCTTTTCTAATGGACCTACAAAGTTGTGCAGCAACTGAGGAATTCCTTTGGGTACTCCCCTGATGGCTGCAGCAAGGGGAGACTGCTCTTTATGTGTCGATACTTTTACCTATGGAAGTTACGGGATCTTGGCTGGGATTGATCGCCATTGGAACTGTAACATGTTGTGTTCCTGCTTCTCTCTGCTGGGTTTGAATCCTTGCAGACCACCTCCAGAGCACCTTGTTTGAGCTTTAGACCTATCCTTCCTTGTGTGCTTCCTCAAAAGACTTCCACATATTCTGCAAGTTAATGCTCATCCATCTCACCATGGGATAACACAGGAAGTTTAGCTTAGCTGCTGTTCGTTCAAGACGATAGGAACTGTAACCTAAAATGGAGCTCCACACTTAGGCTCAGTGCTCATATTTCTTCCATTTTAGTAACAGATTGCACTTCTGCCCACTTCTTATCAACATCTGTGATTGGTCCTTCCCTCTTCAGTTCTTGCTTTTCAGTGAAACTGAAGGTTTAAAACCAGTAGGGCTCATTCTTTTCAGCTCAATGCTTACTGGGTTTGAAAATAGGAAGAAACTGTAGGATGGAAATGGTTTGGGGGAATTGTGCGCCTTCAGTCACTCATCCGAACTTCCCATTGGGGTTTGTTATTCATTTAGACACTCTAGAAAATGTTCCTCACAAGCCCAGATTTCAGGGGGTTCTTTTCAGCATCCCATTGCGGCAGGTCTTGGCTTGATATGGCAATGTATTCCCACATACAGCAGAACACGGTTTGACATCTGTTGGGTGTGTGTGCGCTCTGGACTGGGGGGAGGGACCTAAAGTGATTTGCCCTGGACAAGCAGAGCTTTGTAGGTTGAATGTTGACCTCTGAGGCTGTTGTGAGGTGGGATCCATGTTCAGGAGGGTGAATAGAAGTAGAGGATGGAGAATGTCCATTTCTCAGTCATGTGGAGAGAAAGGGAATTAGTGATGAACAGAGGAAATGTGTAATGGGACAGGCTGGTGAGGAGAGGAGTCCAGATCCAAGATATGCTGGCAGAATGAGCCCTACCCTCATGAGACACTATGCTGGTGGTGTGGAAATAAAAACTACAGCTGAGTGTGCTTCTGGAGCATTGCTCACATCTTCCTGGGATCCAAAATTGAACAGCCTCAGAGCTCCCCTGGGCTTTGGTTCTATGCCCCATTAGGATTCATTACTTGTGCCTCATCCTGCCAGCATTTCTTGGTGGCAAGGGGTTTATTAACACTGTGAATATCCATCTTGTCACTTAGAGGTCTCCAGCCTTGGCTTCACTTGTTATGGCTTCTGCAGACCACACATCAGAGCTTCTGTTTTCTGTGCTGGAAATCTATTGCAGCATCGCTTAAGCCAAGCTGCAAATGAAAATAGCTCAGCTACTGTCGTGGCTTGGAAAAGCTTAGACTGGGAGAAGACAGCATGAGAGCAGGAGCTGAGCCTTGTATTTGGAGAGATGCAGTCTGTGTGATAGTGACTGTAGGGGTGTAAATCTGTTCCCAATTTACAGGTGTTGCTTCCCCCCAAGTGGTTGCTGTGACGTAAACAGAAGGGAATCCAGCTTTGCTGGAGTGTCCGTGTAATCCCTTGCTACATTTTCCTGCTTAACTTAGCAGCATCTTTACCTCCAGCTTCTCCCTGGTATTCAGATGGAAATCCCTCAGTCCCAGTCTCATGCAACCTTTACTGCTGCTGACTTCAGTGTTGTTCCTGTAGCTCATCCCAAACCTAGTCAAATATTTCCAGAGAAGGGTTTAATTATACAGCATTCTTCCCATGTTTTACGACATTAGCTAAGAGTGAGTTCCCATCCAAGAACTGAAGAGCCCACATTTGTTTGATTATCCACTGTAATGTTTGTTTTTCTTCCCATCAGACAGAAATGGACTTGTCACAGCACATGTCACTCTAGGGGCAGGGAGGTGTGGGTGAGAGGAGCATGTTAGCACATCCCTCCTCAGATGACTTGAAGCAGTGTTAGTAATCCCATGCACAGCCCTGAAGACCTTCCTGGAACCTCTCTAAGGCCCAGTTTCCTTCTTGAGTATCCAATGTTCCACCAGTGGTGAAGGAAAATGATGTCTGCAAAGGTGCTAATTGCTCATGTTTATCAAAAGCCCAAGAGCCTGTGAGAAGGTGGGGGAGCATTTACAGCTTGGAAACTTCTCCTTGCCCAGCCGCTGTGGAGAACTCAGCCAAGGTGATTTATGTCCCATTCACCAGTGAATGCTTCACGCGGGGCTGGGCTTTGCTTTTAAGCAGTTGAATGTTTAGTATAGGAATGATTAGAAGTGACTAGACCAGTATGTGACTTAGAGACTGTAATAATGAACAAAACATGCAAATAGCTGTTTAGAAATGACAAAAGCTGCAGCACATTAATGCTCCACAGCTTGGCTCTAGAAGAGCTAGAAAGCAGAGAGCAGCCCACATAGGTGAAAGAGGTTAGCAGGGAGTGCTGATCTGCCTGCAGCAGGCATCTCAGTAATTGTATTGTTGCAGGATATGAGAGAAGGATTATCTGTGGTCAGCTTTATTGAGGAAGGTCAGTGACAGAGGGCTGGTAGTTGTGTCATTCGTCATCCAGGTCTGGCACAACCAGAGTCCTGCCACACTAGTTCCTGACCTATTTCATTTAAAGGTGAGAACAGCTTTGAATTTAGTTACAAAAGGGAAAGGAATGCAAAAAGAAAAGCAGGATTTACAAAACTTTAATATTCAGGTCCTGAAGCATTTGACTGAGGGAGCTCCTGTAGGACTAACCTCTTGGTTGAAGATCCAGTTTTGGACACAACTGCTAAACTCTCCTTTGACTGCTGCTGGCTTAAAAGCATTCCCTATGCAAATACACAGCAGGAGGAAGTCGATGACTTCTTGTTGCAGGAAAGGTCAGGAAAACTCTTGGCTTCAGGAGAATGCTTGGCCCTTGAATGCTGCTTCCAGAGGCACAAAGCAGAAACACATTTGCAAGTCACTCAGACAAGAAAAGTATTAATAGGTCTTTTTACTCCATGTAAGTACCCAAGTCATCTTACTGTCAAAAACAATAATACTTCAGTTTTTTTTAATTCAGGTGAAATCTAGAATCCCAGACTGTTTTGGGTTGGAAGGGACCTTATAAGGCTCATCCAGTTCCCACCCCTTGCCATGCGCAGGGACACCTTCCACTAGAGCAGCTTGCTCCAAGCCCCATGCAGCCTGGCCTTGAACACTGCCATGAAATGTTGAAGGTCTTTTTGTTAGTTTATCAGCTCTCAAAATGGGTGTGAGGGGTGTTGGGCTAAAAGGAAGATGGTCTCATTTGGTGCTGCTGAACCAGCCAGCAGGCTAACAGACTGGGTAACTGGGGTGCTCAAGCTTGGGTAGTGGGAGTCTGCTGTAGGAAGAGGTTGGGGTTGCCCCATGCTGAACTCAGAAGGCTCTGGCTTGTTCCAGGTGGTGCCACCTCTGAATATTTAAGATATTACTGCACCTTATTTAAGGAGATAACCACTGGAGAGGCAGAGAAGGAGGGAAAAGGAGAATGCCTACTTTAACAGGCAGTGAATTAAACTCATTTCCCCCGACAAGAGCCTGTTTCACCTGTGACAGTAGATAAGTGATCGTCTGGCCTTATCTAAACTGCAGTTGCGGTGGTGACAGCCATACAACCACTGGAGGTAACACTTGGTATGCATGGACACAAGGTCGTGTCCGTCCGTCCGTGTCCCCCCCTTTGTTTTCTGCATGACCAGCATGTTACAGAAGATCAAGCATCCTAGGGATCATTCCAGAATTTACTCTAAAAAGATCATCATGTTTGACTCTGGTGCTGGAGAGCACAGGCTAATTCAGAGTTTTACAGCTTTTCCTGCGTGTCTTAGAAAAAACACCTCTCTCTTCCTACTCCATGTGATTCCTTTTTAGTGTTCTAGAAAATGGCAGTATTAAATGAAAGGGCCCCAAAGGATTTAAGCAGGAGTTTTCCAGTGTTTTCTGGTGGCCTACAAGGAGGGATTTGCATTAGCAAATTACTAGGTTAGTGTCCTGTGTTCTGCAGTAGCAGTCATTTTTCTCCTCCTCAGTAGCTGGTGCAGTGCTGTGGTTTTCACTTTCAGGCTGGGAACAGCACTGATAACATCGATGGTTTCAGTTGCTGCTCAGTAATGTTTACTCTGACCAAGGACTTTCTGAGCCTCATGCTCTGCCAGGGAGGAGGGGAAGCTGGGAGAAAGCAGAGACAGGACACCTGACCCAAACTGACCAAAGAGGTATTCCATACCACAGCACGTCATGTTTTCCTGGGGATCAGCTGTGCTGAACATCCATCTGACATCTCACAGGGAGGCACTGGGTAAAGTGAAATGTCCTTTGACCCAAAACTGAGTTCTCCCTCAGTATGAATGGAGAAGACTCCCAGAACTGAGAGGTGGCAAATACCTGTTGGACATCTTGCCCACCCTCTGGCAGTGAAGGACTTCTCCTGAAGTATCCTCCTAGGAATGAGTCTGGTTTATAATGCAATTCCAGGAGTGGGGCTACACTGTTTTCCTGTGGGAAGCTGTTCTGACTCTACTGGCTTTTGCTCAAGTCACTTTCTGTGCCTCAGAGCTTTTCCTGTCACTTTTATTAATAGTTTTTGCTTCAGTGCTATGATGCTTTTCTGCTTCTCCCTGATTCACACATCTGAGGGCCCTGGGGAGCTCTGTACTTTGAGCTTGGCCCCTTTCTAACACTGTTGTCTCCACTGCTGCATGTTTTGTTGATTCTGAGTGGGAAAAACCTGCTCTGTGTGTGCAGCTAAGGCAGAACATCTCCTGAATTCCCTGAGGAGCAATTGGGAAAAGACTTTGGTACGTGGCTTCAGAGCAGCTCTGGCTCATGCTGGTGCCTAGTCTTGAGCTCCTGCAGGGACCAGCAGGTCCTGCAGGAAAGTGCTACTGCTCTGGATGGTCTCCCTTTCAGCCAGACTTTTCACCTTCTCTGGTGTGTGAGCGCAGGGATTAGTACGTGAATACCTCATCTCCAGCAAAACAGTTAATGTCCTCGTGCTGCCTTGTACTGAGATCTGCAGTGCTTGAGGAACAGGGCTTACAGGGCATTTCGGTCTTCCTCCATTCCTGACTAAGCTGCGTGGAAGTAAGATCAGTGTCAGGGTAGGTCCGGACCCATGTGCTCAAGCATCCACTTCCCAGCCAGCCATGAACATCAGCATTGGAGATGATGTGGTGCATACAGTAGAGACCAAATGCAGAAGCAGAGTTAGGTCCAACTCCAGAGTGCTATGCCAATGGACCACAGAGGCTCTGGCTGTGAGTACACGTTGCTGGCAGGACAACAGCAGTGAGACAAACAATCCCCGAGCAGTAAATATGGGCAAAGCTCTTGATATAATGGAAAAGCACAGATGCATCTGTATTAGAGTGTAAGACCTCTCTACAAAAGCTATTTCTCTAACCCCCACATTTCCTGTTAGCGTGGCTTTCCTAGAAATGGATACTGCATCCTCATGGAAGGAGTCATGTGGGGCCTCTGGCTGGGCTGCCTTTCCCTTGCCTGCTTGGATGCCCCTTTATTCCTGGAACTCCAGCAGCAGGAAAAGAGCACTTTGCAGAGCTCTCACTCTATTCTGTGGTTGAAAAGGCCTGTAAAGTGACCTATGGAAGAGAGGGTTTAGAGATAAGTAATTTCAGGCTGCATTTAATACATGGGGTCAGGTGGGATCCAGCTTTGCGGAACCATCTTCTGTGTGTTACTCAGTGGCTTTTTGTGTACCAGCATTTGGCAATTGAATATTTTTAGTTTCTTGCAACTGAATTTTTTATGTGAATGAAAACTGCAGATTTCCAGGAGCACTCTGGTGTTGAAAATGAGTCCCCGTTTCAAAGTATCTTCAGCCTTTTTGCCCTTCTTCAGTTGACCTTTTAGCCATGTCCTGTGTTCTGCAGTAGCAGTCATTTTTCTCCTTCTCAGTAGCTGGTGCAGTGCTGTGTTTTTGACTTTCAGCCTGGTAACAGCACTGATAACACCGATGGTTTCAGCTGCTGCTCAGTAATATTTACTCTGACCAAGGACTTTCTGAGCCTCATGCTCTGCCAGGGAGGAGGGGAAGCCAGGAGGAAGCAGAGACAGGACACCTGACCCAAACTGACCAAAGAGGTATTCCATACCACAGCACGTCATGTCCAGGATGTGAAAATGAGGGCAGGGACCAGGAAGAGGTGGGTTTGCTGCTGGGTCAGGCTGGGTATCGGTGGTGAGCAGTTGCATTCTCTTTCCTTGTGTTTTCCATCCCAAAGTCTATGATCTCTTTTAGTGCAGGGTTACAGCACCCAGCTTCACACACTTCTGATTTCAGATGACTGCTACAGTGAGTAGCAGTCGTACAGATCACTCTCCTGATCGCTTCTCCTACTGCAGGGCTTTTCTTGGTTTGTCTTCTCTCTCCCTTTTCACTACTGGTACTTCCAAAAGATGCTTCCCCAGAATTGCTGTAGTAGCTGAAAATGGTGGGTCTGTCCTTGTCAGTATTTCTTTCCCAGCTCCTTTCTGAACACCTCTCTCTGTTCTGCTGGTAACACTCGTCTGTGTGCAACTTGTCTTACATTTTGGCAGACATTGGGAATTTCAGCAGCAATAAATTTAAATGGATAGAATTGGGAAAGAAGACAGCTTTTTGGAACAGAGAGCAAGGCTTTTTCTGGTGGGCTTTTTTCCTGTATTTCTAGATATATCATGTATGAACTCTCCCATGGGACTGCTTTTATATAGAACAAAATGTTATGTGCCTAAATATCTACAGACTGCACCTGAATTGAAAGTAGATTTCTACTCTAGTCATATTTCTCAGTTGCCTGTCCCTGAAAGGAGCTCTCAAGATCAAACTTTGCCTTGTCATTATTTCTCTGGGCTTTTGTTTGTGATGAACGCAATGCTTAGCATTTTGTTTGCAGCAGACACTTGGAATATGCATGAAATGGCCTTTTCTTGCTTTGGGCTGACCACCAGACATGGGTTGTGGGTACAGAGCCACTGTTTTGGGGTTACACTGTGTGTGCTGTCCATGTCTCAGCACTGTCCTCACCCGGCCAGGGTGCGTGGAGTGCATCACCTTCCTTCAGCTGATCCTTCTTCACAGGGAAACCCAACGCGTCCCTGTGCACTCAGCAAGAAAAATGCCGTGGGCAGCTTCCTAATCCCCCAGCAAGGCTGGAGACAGCACCTACTATATCATGTAGCTTCTGCTCCTGCCTCGGCTCCCTCCGGGTTCTGGCCTCATCCAGCCTACGGTGATGCTGCCAGCTGAGGGTTGCCTCTCACTCCCTGCAGAGCCCCTTCCCTGCTCCAACAGATCCTACCAGGGGGAATATTTTCCAGATGTGCAGGCTGAGCTGGTCCCCCTTTTGCTCCTAGCTGTGCCCAGTTGCTTTGAGTATAGTTTTCAACTAAGATGCATTTAAGCAAAAGTATTACAGCCTGGTAGGACCAGAGGAAATACTTCAGTGGTTCTGAAAACAATTAATGGCTGAAAGAGATAAAAAAAGCCAGACAGAACCCAACCCTTGGGAGGAATTGCTGTCCATAGACTTGGAAGCACTTGGAGATTGCTCTTCTTCCCATATGGAAACTCTACTCATCTGGCTCCTAAATCCGGTGAGAAAGCAGAAACTTTGTCTGCGCTACAGTGCTTCAGTGCCTCTCCTGGGCTTTGTGCTTGCTTTTCATTCTGTGTCCAACTGGATCTTCCCAATGTGAACCAGTACAAACACACTGATGTCATCTGAGCTAAGCAGGTTTATGCCAGGGCTCTTACGCTGTACAAGGAGGTTGTCAGTGGTACTTCCCTGCCTGCGGGAGGTAGATGCTGTCTGGGAAGACTCAAGTGGTGTCTTGAGACCAACAAAGAGTCACATGGATAAGACAAGGAATGATGGCCACAAGTTATTCCTGGGATGTGAGAGGAAAATTCTTCACACTGAGAACAAGCAGCCATTGGAGTAATCTCCCCAGGAAACTGGTAGATTCCCCAATGTTGGACACATTTAAGATTGGGCTGTACAGGGTACTGGGGCATCCTGTCTAGGTCATGCTTTGCCTTGAAAGGTTGGACCAGATGATCCTTGAGGTCCCTTCCAACCTGGGATTCTGTGATTCCATGATTCTAATAAACCCGATGTAGCAGTCCTGTTATGTCATGCTTGTCACAATACTGCTCTAGTATGGTCCAGGGGTGCAGCACAGTTTTCATCTTCATGCGAAGTTTGCATGGTGTTATGTTCCCTGGGCTGTAGTGTACCATGTGCTGTCCCTGGCGTGGGTTGTGCTGGTGGTTAAGGAGATGGACTAGGATGTAGGTTCCTGCCCCAATGTGTTTCTCTTTACCCACTGGTTCCCCTTCTTGTTGCCCTAAAAAGGAAGTACAAACATCACCTGCTATGTTAACAGATACATTCAATCCTGGGCCTGTTAGGGATAGGGGTACCTATTTCTTTGGGATTAAGGGTGAAACGTGATGATATTCTGATCTTGACTGGGAAATCTGTCCTGTTTCAGCCTTCCAGCAGAGGACTGTAGTATGCCAGTGGTGACCCTGGAAATTGGTGGGCAGAAGTGCTGTGAGGATGAAGCTGACCCTGCACTGAGCGCAGGGTAGCAGAGGCCCTGTTTGCCACAAGTGCCAAAAGGGTGGGTTGAGAAGTACCCAGCTTCTTGCCCCTCAAGTGTTTTGGTTTGAGCTGGTTTTCCTCCTGAGAGCTTTTAATCACAGCATATTTAATTGAGCATTAGCCTAAAACTGGTATTTAGCTATTTCTTCATCTGAGGATACTGAATCTGTAATGTTCTGAGAAGAAAAGGGTTTGTATGGCTTTTTGGTAGGAATCCACATAACAGTTACTCTCTGAAGAAGAGCAAAACGTGTGCTGGAATGGGAGGAAAGAGCAAGGAGGCTGTGATGCAATACCCAGGAGCTCCACTCTAGGTCCAGAGCCTGCATCTGCAAACAGCAGCAGTGAAAACAACCCAGCAGCTCTCTGTGATATGTGAAGTGCAATTATGAGGTGAAATATGAAGCTGGTATCTTAATATCTTAACGATCCTGAATTTATTTTCAAAGTTAAGCTGTGCAGAATGAATCATTTATCAGTTGGCCATATGGAAAGGCACTTATCTAAACCCCCTTCTTAGTCCCAGGTGTGCTGCTCTGGCAAGAACAAATCACACACAGCATTTGGAAGGGAACGTAAATTCCAGATGCGCAATTTGAAAAGATGCATTTGCAAAAGTAAAAGAAGGCCAAATTCTGCAATATGTTATTTTTCTGCAGCTTCAGTGAAGTTAATGAGGTTCCAGGGGGGTAACCGACACAAAATACAACTCAAGGGATCCCCGGTTTTACTGTATTACTCCAGTTTCATGCCAGCATTGATTTCTGAGCAGCTAGTGTGTCATGGGGAAGAGAACTCAACCAGAAGTGTCTACTGCCTCAGGTCTTTCTTAATGTCCTGTTTATAAATGTCTGAAGTGAGACAGCAGTGAGAAGGAACCATTGCTGGCTGATGTAAGGGTGTCCTGTCCACCTTTGAGCTGACATCAGCATGCAGCTTCTGGAGATCCCTGACATGAGCAGCATGTAGTTACTTTCAACTGACTGTGATATCATCAAGCCTTGCTGGTAAGAATTGCTCTCCTAAGGAAAGCCAGGAGTGCCACATCAAGAGGTCAGGTCTGTCTTAAGCTCTTCATTGTCTTGTTATCAGAGAAGACAGAAGTCACAGAGATGAGTTAGAGTCTGATGAAAAAAGTCATGAAAATCACTTAATATCAAGAAATCGTTTAGAATTCACTTCTTTCCACCAGGAACTTTGAAGTTTTGTTGGAGGCTGAAGTTGTCTCCGTGCACAAATCCACTGCAGTATTGTCTTCCATTGACCAGTTTGTTCTGTAGCGGTTTTATCAGAAGACTCGGGTGAAGTTGAGTGTTTCCAAAGTGCGATCCCTGAGCAGCATTTGGAGGGAGCGGAGAGGAGCTGGTGAGATGCTGCAGCTGACCCACAGGGCGGACTCCAGCTGTGGAGGGAATATTTACTCAGATGCTGAGAAGGGCTCCCAGATTGACTGTATGATGACTGCTGTCAGTCAGAGCCAAGGAGAGATCTCAGATCTCGGCAGTGGAGGGAATCATAGAATCCCAGCCTGGTTTGTTCTGGAAGGGACCTTAAAGCTCATCCAGTTCCAACCCCTGCCACGGGCAGGGACACCTTCCACTAGAGCAGGTTGCTCC
>JASSUY010027813.1:22911-33355 GCA_032466535.1 Forpus xanthops | reverse complement strand
TTCTTTACTGTAAGGGTGGTGAGGCACTGGAATGGGTTGCCCATGGAAGTTGTGAATGCTCCATCGCTGGCAGTGTTTAAGGCCAGGTTGGACATAGCCTTGGGTGGCATGGTTTAGTGTGAGGTGTCCCTGCTCATGTCAGGGGGGTTGGAACTAGATGGTCTTAAGGTCCTTTCCATCCCTAACTATTCTATGATTCTATATGTATATATATATGTGTGTGTGCGCGTGTGCGTGTGCATGCTCATGTATATGTATAGACATATAATGCAAAACATGACCTACAGCTAGAGACTTAAAAGCAAAGGAGCAAACTGAGAAGTGAGAATAGGGAAAGAAAAGCTTTGAAAAGGGGCAAAAAGGCCTCACTTAGACTCTTTAAGCACTATGAAAATGTCTCATTTTGCCACTTTGCTGGAGGGAGGAGGATAAGAAGACAAGTATGTTGTTCAATTGACAAAAGTTGCAAATGTGAAACACATTAAAAGAATGAGTCATTCCCATTCTCATGGTCAACTACCAAAGTCTGCTGAGGCAGCTGATTCTGAAAGTTTTGTTGGCATTATTTCATGATCCATAGTCCTTTGGGTGACACAAGTTATGAGCAGTCAGATCTCAGCCCATCATATACAGGAGTTGGAAAAAGATTTTCTTCCCTCACCCAGCTGAGGGGCCAGACGTGATGGCAGTGCAATTGCCTTGCTGTCCCCTCTGCGCTAGGGCAGGTGAAATGCCAACCTCATCACAAAACCCCAGCACTACATCAAAATATCAGTGACACTGTCTATCCTGGCTTTTGGGGAGTGGGGGATTGTGAAGAGATGGAGCACAATCCGAAATTTGGCTTTGAGCCTTTCTTTTTTTTAGATGTAGATGCATTTGAGAGTTCATGTTTGATGTTTTCCAAGGCAAGAGGAGGGGATGGGTGGGCAGAAACCAGGGTTTGCCTTCCCATTTTTTTGCCTCTTATCAGTAAACACAGGGGCTTTTGGGCCACTTTCTAAACAGAAACAGGAATCAAGACTTTTCAGAATATTTCCTTGTGGTCACTTGGGAATTTACTGTTGTCTTGGTTTCTTGAAAGAACACAGAGGTGATTTCACCTCTCAGAAAAATATCAACTGTGACTTCATTGTGCCTCTCATGAAGGAGCAGCTCCACTTAGTCATGTCTATTCAAGAATGGATACATCCAGCACACTTCCACTTGCTTCCCTGCATTCTGAGGTTTCTGGTAGCTTGCAGCCCAGCAGTTAAATACAGAGGCTCAGCTCCATTTTCTGCTGCTGCCCTGGACCAGAGAAATCAAAGAAAGACTGGAAAGCACGGATAATACAAAAGGAGTGATTGCAAGTACATAGTATCTTTATCATCTAGGAAGTCTGATTGCCCTTTGGCAGCTTTAACTCCTTGCACAGTGTTTCGTCATGGGTGCTTTTGCACTGAGGGCCTCTGAATTGAAAGGCAGAAACACTTCTAACCAAGTCATATTGCAACACCATCTCCCTTAAATAGCCACAAGTCCTTATCATTCCAGTCCCTCTATTTTATTCTAATGAGACATTATCCCCGTGTTCCTTTTGTACCTTTGGGGGGGGGAGTGGGAGGGGGATGGAATCTGTTAATTAGCCAGACATTGCATTTTTAGAGGAAGACTGCTGCAAAAGTCATGGCTTTTTTTAAATCTGACCTGTTGCGAGATTCATGAGATCCGTATTAACACATGGCACAGTACAGCTCCCTTGGTTAGCATCCTAAATCTGCCAGATGGCTTAGTAAAAATATAAGTAGCAGGAGAATATTCATTCTCAAAGATAGTATTGCTACAGCAGCATCCATTAGCCTGAAGTTCACAACATAAATCTACCATGCTACAGCATTTTTGACCACGCTGCACTCTCAACCAGGATGCAGGGGAAGATCAAATTTAGAAAAGAAGGGCTTTAAATAGAACTTAATTTTAAAAATAAGTGTACCCTTGGAAGTTATGCTCCTGTAATTAATTTAGAAATAAGAGTAGAATAGAAGATTTACTAGCATTCTCAGGTGACAGGCAGTGTAGTCAGGTGGACATCCCTGAATATGACATGCTGTTTCAAATACAGACTTCCAGGAAAAACAGGGGCAGGACCATGTCTTCTTTTTCTGTTTATTACACAGTGCTAAGAACATTGGAGATGTGTGAAAAGCTATAAATCTTCATATGTAGGCCATCTGGCTCGAATGGAGTGACAGCTTATATCAATAGATTCATGTACTCACTGGTTGTCTCTGGATTTCTAAGTAATGAGTATCTCCATGGCCAAATTTTCAAACCTCTGCTTTTAACAAGGCACATGAATAAATGCCTATTCAGATGTGCTCTGTCCATAACAGCTTCCAGTTTGACATGCTTGGGCAGATTTATAAAAGCACTTGGCAATAATATTCCATCAATAACCTGAAGAGAACTGGATGAGATACTGTGGGCAAAACTTTTCTGGTAGAAGATTTACAGTATTTCCAACATTTAAAATTAATCTCAAAGAAAATAACTTCATATCAGAATCCAAGTAAGAGGGAATTGGGCATGGAAAGAGAAACAAAAAAAGGTGTTTTTGTTTGTTTTCCCTGCAGACGGGATTGATTTTTCTGTTCACTGATATTGTACTGGTAAGTTCCACCTAGTGTTTTTTTTTAATTCTGAGAAATATTCACAACTGAATTGCAATATTGTATGAAACATTAGCACATTAGCTCTTGTGATTTGAAGTACAACAAAATATTTTCTGCAATCTTCCAGCTTGTTGAAGTGGTTTTAAAAGTATTTTTGCTGTTGAAGGAGGCTGATTTTTTCCCAGCTGTTGGAATAACTGCCACAAACCAGAAAATCAGTTATTCAGAAGCTTGAATACTGTTTTGTCTATTTTTCTTTTTAAACTTGTTTCCACTTTTAGATGAGTTTATGAGATAGAGAAAATCTAGTCCTATATGTTTCCCTGAAAACACATTTCACTGAGTGAGCTAGGGAGAAGAAACTTCACACCCTTGCAGGTGATTATCTCTGTCAGGAAACATGAGGACAGAATGTCATTCTTACGCAGACAATGAAATGTAATGGAAACCCTACTTAAAGATGTCCTGTTCTTCCTACTGTGTTTAAAGAATTTGCTTAAGGAAAAAAGATAGGGTGGGTTCATATATTGCAATTGTCATATTCTGCAACAAGATACACTCCACTGATTAATCGTATTCCTTTTTTGGTGACTTTTTCACCTGTTCATCTCACTGATTATTTAGATGACTTTTATGGTTAAAAAAAGAAAAACTTTCCATGTACATGCTCTTTTCAGGAAGAGATACCACCAAAGTAATTATGTTTATTTTGGTAACAGAACTGTGATGTGGAATATAGAAAAAAAACACTTTATGCTGCATTATAATTATTCAACTCTTAGTTCTAGTAGTACTTCTGACAAATATTTTTCCAGATATTGAATCAAGCCCAAATGTACATTTAATTTTGCAATGTGTAATTTACTCTTTCAGAATAATCTGGAAATCTATATTGAGCTTTTTAATTAATTTTGGTTTGCATTGACCTGTAAGAATAATGAATGTTTGAAAAACATCTGCAACTTCTCCTTGTGGGATGCCCGGGAGCTCAAGTCCAAGTCAAAAATCTGGAGACCCAAAAGGGGATGAAACCCTGGTTCTGTAAGCACAACTCTGAGCCTGGGCTATGGGCTCCTTGGCAGGAGGTATGGGAACCCTGGCAGTAAGGAACTTTGGATTCCTGGCAAAAAATCAGATGCAATTGTCAAAATTACTATTTTTCAAATATCTCTTACAAAAAAAAAAAATGTAAATCTGGATTTCTTTCGAAAAGAAAATTTCTTGGCTGTCAGGGGGTTTTCTTGCATAGAATTCCAGCTTTTGATTGACATTGTCATTCTGCTTTCTGTCCTTTAGTTCCCCATTTACTGGAAACAAAAGCACTTCTTTATCCCGCAGGGATAGTTCTTTTATAAGCATAAACATGCTGGATTGTGAAGTAGTTAGATAAAACAGGACTGGAGTTCCAGGGCTACCACTGATCATCTTTGGTAATTACAGGCCTGTCAGTCTCACCTTAGTGCCCGATAAAATGATGGAGAGTGTTATTCTATGAGTTTTAAAAAAACTCTTGAGAGACAATGCAGCCATTGGTCACAGCCACCACAGGTTCACAAGAGGAAAGTCCTGTTTCACCAGCTTAATTTCCTTTTACGACAAAGTCGCCACTCTAATTGACCAAGGGAAGACACAGATGAAGTGGTTTGGACTTTAGCAAAGCTTTCGATACTGTCTCTCACAGCATCTTTCTGTACAGAATGTCCAGCATAGCTTGACAAGTCCATAATAACATTGGAAGAGGAATGGGCTGCCATGTTGTGCTCAAAGAGTTTAAGGAAGTGGGGCTGCTGATCTCCTTTCCCTGGTGATCAGTGACAGGACACAAGGCAATAGAATTAAAACTGTTTCAGAGGAAGTTCAGGTTAGACATTAGAAAAAGGTTCTTCACAGATTGGGTGGATTGGTCACTGAAACAGGCTCCCAGGGAAGTGGTCACAGCACTAAGCCTGATTGATAGAGTTCAGGGAGCATCTGGACAATGCTCTTAGTTATATGGATTAGTTTTAGGTATTCCTTCAACAAACAGAGATCTGGACATGCTGATCCTTATCAGTCACTTTCAACTTGTGATATTCTATGCTCCCATCATTCTATCATTTCATCTCAACTATCTCACCTCATCTATAGTAAAAACATATCCTGCATTATGAGTAATAAGATTTAAATTTGAAAAAAGGGAGTAAAATTGCAAAATAATACTAGAGCTGCAGAAAAAGGAAATGGCAATGCAATGTAGTAGCTTTCAACTCCAGCTTTTTATATTCTTCAGGTTTCAGCAGACAATGCACTATGAAAAATATACATAACTAGTTTCAGAAATCTGTTGGATCTCTACATATGCCAAAATCTTTCACTAAAATTAGACCTCATCTTTTGGTGAAAGTATATGTTTAAGTGCTAGTTGAAAATCTTCCGAAAAATGGATGTGCTGATTTCTTTTTAAGTTGGGCATCTTCAAGGTCACATGATTTTCACTGGGAGATGTGGCTTCTCTGCACATTTGAAAAGTTAAAACACGGTGAGTATGGAGGTAAAAAAAAATCATTAGAAATCAAAAGGATTATTTACAAAGGACATTCCACTGAAATAAGCAGCTGAATGAAGTAGCAGCAGTCAAGCTACACAACAGTGAGAGGTAAAAGCTGATTCATTTACCAGTAAAACCAAACTGACATAGAGATACCATAGAGGAAATTGCATCTGTGCAAAAGGAGAAGGCATCAGGTAGACCATCTGAGTTTGGGTGGGCACATGAGCATTAGAGGAGACATTGTCCAGTTACTCTGAGGTTCTTTGACTGTGAATAGTCCAAATGAGGTTCATTGAAGAAATGCTGGAGGGCATTTCCCTGTGAGCCTGCAATTTTGCCTGCAAAAGGGACCACAAAATTCAGAAGACGCACAGAAAGCAATAGCAAACACACAGATGGTGCACCATCACACATACTGACCGTACTTAAAAATCAACTTATGCATGACACACTTTTGCTTTTACAAAGGAAAATTCTGATGCAGGGTGAGCAATGCAAAAAGCACACATTCTAGAAGTGTGCAAATCAGAACTTGGAAGAAAAATAGGGTATAAGCCAACCTGACATCATGAATACAGCCCAGCCAGGCAGCGTCTCAAAAAGAAATGGCAGCACCTGAGCACTGTTCCAGAAAATACAGATAGATATGAAGGGTTTGTTTGCACTTTCCCAATGCTAGCAGCTCCCTTCTCTAAGACATTTGAAAATGAAGGCAGAAAAAGAAAAAAAAAAAGAAAGAACAAGGGGGCATAGAAAAGGAGAGAAAGAAAACCCCAAAGAGAGTAAGCAGAAAAGCTTTGCAAGAAAGCAAAGTCAAGACTGTACATGCTGCTTGGCTAAAAAGAGAACTCAAGATGGCACAGAAAGTCCTGATAGCTTTCCAAAAGCAAGAGTAAAAAAAGGTGTTAAAACATGCAGAGATGAATAGAGCAAGCAAAGAACCCGTGGCAAGCACAGACAAAGAAAAACACATTGCCAGTACATCCTGCCTTCCCTTCAGAGGCTCTCAAGGACACCAGAAAAGAGAACAAGTGAGTTCATTGGAAAATTTCCACCAACACCCCGCTGATCCAGGATGACTGCTGGTGGCAAAATGCCTTTGAATCATGCTAGCCTCTATGAATTCTGTCCAAAGCAGGGTACCTCAGCCCCACTACAGACACTGCTGGGCAAGAAGACTTTTGTCTGTGGTCAAAATGTGGAGATGTTAATGGATTTTTATACCTGCTGTGGAGGTGGTACTTTTCAGGGCATGGTGTTAGGGAGGTGCACATGTAGCTCCACTGCTAAATCCGTAAAAGCAAGGAATAGAGGAGGGCATTTCTGAAAAGGCAGCAAGAACTGGCTTATGCTAATCTTCACTTCAGAGATTTCCATTAAGCTCCTTCTTCTTTTTTGCTATCTGAGCTATTTATGAATCTACTCCAAAACAAGCCCTGACTGACCCCCGCAGCTTCTTTCCTCTGCATTACACAATCTGCTCCCAGCCCAGGAGAAAACTCCTGCCTGAGTTTGGGCCTGCTGCTCTAACAGATGAAATGGATCACGTTCACTGAATACTGCCCATATCTTCAGGACTCATCCTCATCCGATGTAAAGAAGTCAGGGATTTACTGTTCCTGCTTCAGAGGATGCCTACAGACAGATTCCCAGTATATCTAGCCAAGACAGTGATAGAGTGACTGGGACATCACCTTGCAAACTGCTGTTATTTAGCTAAGCCATTGTTGGCCTCATGAAACCTCCCAGAAATGGAGTATTCAAGTCAGCCTTTCCCCATATGCAAGACAAGGGACTGTGAGATATGAGACTGGGTGCTGTGTGCAGCAAGCTTTGAAAGAGGCCAAAGCACCCTGTATAACAAGGGCTTTTTTGTAGGCTGCATTTGACCTATTTTGCCTGCAAACCAGAAGAGTACAATGCAGTTGAGAATCATCCATATATCCCCTTCAGAGAGCAGCAAATACAGTGATCATTTTAATTACACTAAAAGCTGTGTGTCAGACGGCTAACCTTGGGCAGCTGCTTTTGCAGTTTGACTGGATTTGAATGGATTCAACTTGCAATCAGATTCGAATCTGGGATTACTGCTTAATCCTCCACCTCTTCACTATTTCATGTAATTTAGTTCCATGCAACTTCCTTAGCAAGGGCCCCTGCCATGACATACAGCAGACTGTATGTCACTGCACCATTCACTTGAACTGGACTCTCCCCAAAGATCAAGGATACAAAGTTATTTTGCTTGTTTATTCATATATATATATTTAGCCATACTGAAAAATCTAGCTTTGATGGAGTGTACACAAACAGCCTTTGACCTTCAGCAATTAATCAGCAATGAGCTTTTGATTCCTACAACTGCTTCTATTCATTTGCCATGGCTCACAAATTCAAGGCTGTTCTCTCATGGAGAAAGAAAAAAGAAGCTTCTTCGTCCTTGTTGCTCATTACCTTTTCAGATTAAAGGTTAGGGTTTAGTTTCTTTTCTGGTCATCATTGGTGGCAAGGAGGAGTTGGGGAAGCAAGGAGCCTGGAGAAGGCAAGCATAGGAAAGAGAAGAGGTTGCGAAAACTCACTGTGATTGCTGACATTGAAACTGTAAGCAAAACCCAGACCGAAGGATTATTCCTTGCTGCACCTTTTCTGATACACTTTGGGATGTCCCCTGACCTACTCCAGTCAGGATGGCAGAGTGGACTTCTTCACCTCATATCTAATTTTTACTTTAAAATGCAGACTGCATTGAGTGTTAAGAAGTGTTTAATCTAAAACTTGAATAATCATTTGGCTAATATTCTATCCTAGAAGAAGATGAAAAACATTCTGTTCCAAAGCCCTAAGTCATGTATTTTCTTAGAAGGTAATTTAGAAATGTGCAGTGCCTAAGACTGTGCTCATCTAGAGACATTAAGTAGCAGCAAACTGCAGACTGTGACCTGCTTGGTATCAGTCATATTATCTTGCTTAAAAGAAAACAAGAAACACTCGCATGGTACATTTTAGTATCACTTCTTCACTGTGGGATCTCATGAAAGCACTAGTTTCTTGGAGCACTGTAGTGTATGAAGTAAATGCTAGAAAGCTGTATGATTTCCACAGCCTGCTAAGGTATAGAGATTGCCCTTCCTTCTTACAGCTGCAAGGAAAGGAGAGTGCTTTGTTCATTCATCAATGGAACAACAGAATGGAAATGGATCAGGATACACCACTGAAGGACTATCCAAAGCAATAGATTTCTCCTCTTCTTTAGAAGAGATAATATAGAGTTAAATAGAATTGCAGTCACAGCATGGATCAGCTCTTCAGCTGCTACAAACAGCACAGCACTGCTGCCATCAGTGTCACTCATAGTAGCTGTCCTGTACCTGTAAAACTGTTTGCCACACACTGAACTCCATTCTCCAGGCTGTCCTGAGGTGTCCTCCCACAGAGGCTGCTGTGCTGCTTTTTTCCTATAGTTTTTATTCCAGCCTTATGGCTTTTATTCAAATTCCACAGTCAGACTCTTTTCCCACTTTATAGCAATGACTGCTCTCAAACAGTTATCAGACTTTATTTCCTAATTAGAGAGGTGTAGGCACTACAACATGCACAATGCCAATAATGTGGTTTTATCTATGGCTTATGGATGTTTATCTGGTATCTGACAAAACTGTGACTTTTTTTCCTGCCTGGCATAATGTTTTGGCAGTCTTTTGACATCAGAAGAGAAATAGCTAAGCCTCATCTATGCCTCAATGAAAATCAAAAGATAACACTCCTCTGTAAACTTGGAAAGCCGTTACCACTCAATGTTGCACAAAAATTACAATACGAAGAGCAAGGCAAAGCAAAGATGGGATTTGATTAGAAAGTTTAGCCTTAAGACCCCAGAATCCCATTCCATCCATGCATGTGTATGTGATGGAAAAGTTTTAGCAGCAACATGTTTTGCTAAGTAAACAACAGCAAGTCAAGACAGAAGAAAAGTATTTCCACTCCACTGATGTTTAAAGAGCAGTTAGTTATGCCTAGCAGTAAGTTATGAATAGCTTTCATATTCTGAAACTTCATAATGCTCTTAAATTTTAATTTGCCTATATTTAAGAAGACTGTTTTTTTTTTTTTTTTTAACTATTAAAGCCTCAGAAGTGACCTCATGCTCTTCACTAAACCTACAAAAATATGACTGCTCTGTTTTTACAGTCAGATAGCAGTTCATCTCTGTTAATAAACATTAGTTTTATGGATTCATAGGAAAAATAAAAAGAAAAATTTTTACCCAGCTGATTAATATCTTCCAGTTCTGAAAGTTTATAAAGCAATATCATTTAAAAAAAAAGTTTAAAAGCAATATCATTTAACACTAAAGATGAATTCCTAATGTGAATGTTGAAGAAGAGAAATAGATACAGTAGAGAAATTTGTCACATCTCCCTGTCAAACTGTTTTCAGTTTTGAATGTACATAGAGAAGGCAACATTCAACATTTACAGTTTCATGATCTGCAATACCTTTGGCAAATGTGTCTGCATATTTCAGAATAGAGTGGAGAAGAAGGTCATAAAGATACCAAATTTTGTGGTTTTGTTCTTAATGTAAAGCCGTAGAAATTTTTCAGGCTTACTTCTGACTGGAGGATTTAGCATTCAGATTGTATATGCAAAGTATTACCCATATACCTCAAAAAATATGCATGGCACATCTTATGTAGCTATATATAAAAGAATAAATGCATGCCATGACAAATCTAACAAGCATTATGGCAAAAATCTGTTCATTTAGGGCAGGGTATCAGAATAAGGGAGTTTCATCCAACTTGTATCCTCATCAAGTACCTAAATCGGTAGCAGCATCGAAGTAGGTGACTATCTTAGGACATTTATAGAAATTGTCTCCTATTTAATGCAAAGCTTCTGCCTCCCTCCTACAGAGGTACCACTTGTTGGCTGGTATGTAGAAAAGGAGGGTGATTCTGGATTCTGAAACCAGACCTCCTTTTCACACATATAAGTGCAATTCCAGTTTAAAGGGATGTTGGGAGAGACAATAGCAAGAGCAAAAATACCACTGACAGCGTACTAACATGCGTAACCTGACATTGGCTCAATAAAACTTTAGAGGATTTTAGGTATTTGGTGGCCTTATTTTCATTAAAAAATGAGAACATTCATAACCCCTGTTGTCTGGGCAGTTTAACCACTCCAAATGCACGGCTCTGTAAACCCACTGCCTGATTTGCAGTGGTGCTATCCTATTTCACCAGTGCAAACTTGAG
>JASSUY010027813.1:7284-18081 GCA_032466535.1 Forpus xanthops | reverse complement strand
GATTAAGCCATGAAGCTGTTGTAAAGCAGCGTCATTGTGGTAAAGAGGCCTCATTGCCTCTTTAGTGACCTTGAGCCACTTTGTTCCTATTGCCTCAGGTTCTCAGCTATAAAAGAAAAATAAATATGCCTTATATCTGAAGGATACTCTTAAGCCTGTTAATCACTGTAACATGCACAGTTATTACGGTAATGGAGCAGATAAGAATTTCTGTGCCTCAGCAGAGAAAACATCATTTAATAGTTGTCACTAGAAACTCTAAATATCTTGATTTCTTCACAAAACAAGTCATTCATTGCTGTGGTCTAAGTAAGTGTATCCCACACGAGCTCTGTCCACATTACATAGAAATAAGCCTTTTTTCGAGATGGCCTATTTATATACTATTGTAAGGGTAAATGCAAGCTCTGTCTGCTCCTACACCAACCTAAAATATAATGAGGCTGATAACACCAATACAATAAAACCTCATACAATAACACCAATACAATAAAAAAGCAATAGGGCAGACAACACCCCAGGAAAACTCCAAGAGCAAACTGTGCTTGCCTGCACATACTGATGGCTCAACCATTTTCCTGGCCCTCCTGCTCACAGTACGATATTTTTCTGCAGAAAATCCCTCCATCTTCTTCTACTCCAGGGCAGCAATAGCTGATCTGGAGGAAGGGGTGAGATGCAGCAAAAAAGAAGAGAGAGAGTAGGGAGTCATAGCTCCCCTATGTCTTTAATGATGGCTGTTTGCTAACTTCTGTTCCCGGGAATATTGCAGTGCTTTCTACTGAAGTCAGAGGAAGTCGGCCTTAAAAGAAGAAAATAATGTTTAAAGAAAGGCTGTTTGCCTTCACACCAGACTGATTTTTCACAGTCTATTTCTATATATCTGAAGCCAGGCATTGATAGAGGGAGCCCTGGCACGGAGCACCGCTCTCAAGTGAGCGGCACTGGCAGCTGCTGCTGCTGTGGACTCCACAAACAAGAGAACAAATCGTACAGCCTCTGTGCAGCCACGGCTCCATCACTGCAGACCATCAGATTTGTCCTAACTTGCTTTTTAATTTTCATCCAGTGTTCAAAGTCCCAAATGCTCCTTAATAGATTTTCACTGTTGCAAGCCTGGTAACTGATTGACAAAAGTCTGTGACTGATAAAGTGCATTTCTGAGTAATCTGCTGGCATTTGTTCAAGAAGAAATATGATCTGATCTAAGTTAGTGCCTAAGGAGGTTCTTTAAAAATATTCTTTTTTCTCTTCCAAAATCTCTACTGCCAGTGCATTTTAAGAGAGAAAAAATTTCTTACTCTTATTAAAGAGAGACCTATTGTTATACCTCCCCTTTCAATCCAGAAGATTTCTGGCATCAGGACGTTTTCTTGTTTAATATGTTGCTAAAGTATTCTGTTGATACAGACTCTGCCAGTAGTGATTTCCCCTGGGAAAGTGAAGTAGCATGGACTTCCTTCCTAATCTGGAGAAAAAAAAACCCACTGAAATGTGTTTTTCCAGGCAGCTGGTCAAGGAAGCAGGTGTCAGCCTCATAAGAAAGTCTGCAAGTTCTGCACCATAGCCCCCTTCTTTCCCTGCTCAGCTGATGGCAAAACCCAATTCACACTGAGACCATGCCTTGTGTGAGTAAGAAAATACTTCCTTGTTGCCCTAAGGCACATTTAGCCTATGCTATATATAATGTGACAGTCATTTCTGCTGCAAGTTATAATAACAACTTCCAGTTCATGTTGTCTTTATTTCCTGCCACAGCTATCTGTCATTCATGGAGACATTCATGTTCCTCTGCAAGTTGTCTGGCTGCTTAGTTCGGATACTTGGCAGGCTTGGTTATACTTCCTAGTTTTATAAACCTCCTTTCCAGCTTTCCTCCTCTCCTTTCCCCCCTGCAGCATCTACATCTCCAGCTTGTCCACTAGTCTCCCCCTTTCATTTCCAGATCGTTACCAAAATCTCCATCCATCCACGTATTTAAACCCTTTGAGGACTTGCTTTCCTTACACGCTGGGCTCTTCTACGCTCGTCCTCACCCTACTCCTGTTCATGCGCTACCAGCCTCCTTTCTGTGCTAAAGTATAATCTCCCCTTGTTGAACCAGCCACCACCAGCTTGCCTGCCCAAGCCATCTGGAGCCACAGCCCTTCGCTCAGCCAAGTCCCACGGAGCTCGGCTTTAAGAGCTTATCTGCACACCCTTCCCTTGAGAATTAATTTCTTTTCTCCCTCTGCTATTTTCCAGGTTGTAAATCAAGGATGACTATTGAGTTCTGCAAAGCATTTTAGAAAGCAAATTGAATTGGATGATCTACAGATTGAGATGAGATTACGTTGTATTTTATTGTCCTAAGAAGCGTTTGGCAGGCAAGTACTACATTGTGTGCCATGGTAACAGCTAATGGAAGGGAAGATGTTATAAATACACGCACCACACAGAAGTCACTTGAAAAGTTGGCATTTGCAAGGGTTGCTTCATGTCTGTATATAAGACATCATTATTTACTTCCTTTAATTATTTCCTCCTTTTATATACTCCAGCTTTGCGAAGAGGAAATAAAAAATGGCAGCTTCTCAAATTTGGGTAATTTATGGCAAAAGTCACAGTTATAATGGTGATTATTCTATGCAGGTGGTTTCCTTCAGTAAGGGTTCAGACTGTCTTTTATATTTTGGTGGGTACTGAGAAGTAAATCCCTCAGAATACAGCCCAAGTAAACAGAGATGAAGGGAGAAGATAAAAGCAAGTTCCACACAGACTTAGTGAAGCAGATTTACTGCCACAAACAAAGCACCAAAATCCTATTAATGGCCATGAGAGATGCCAGCAACAAAAATAAAAGCTCGGCTTGTCATTTTTTCATTCGTTCTGGGTTTGGGTTTTTTTTGGTTTTCACTTAAGTCTTTAGTCTGTTTTCCTTCAGGTCTGTGGCTTTTGTTTCCTAAATCTTCATTTACTACCAAAGCAAACCAGGTACCCCTGACTTATGTGCATCCTCACTAAGGGCTGACCCTGGTCACACATCACTGTGTACCAGCTGGAGTAGCTCGCTGCTCTGCTAACAGGCCACTGCCAACTGTTTAAGGGGACAACTTATATTTCACCTCCTAGATCACCACTGTTTCTTTTTTTTTTTTTTTTTCTCTTTCAGACTACTCACTTCCACAAAATTTCAAAGAATTTATTTATCTGTAAGATTTCCACTCTTTTTCCAAACTTAGCTGCACCTGACCAACAGGTTGAAAACTTACTAGCAGGAAACCGACAGGACAGAAAGGGAGTTAACAAGATGCCCAAGGCCTTGCTCCTAGGAAGCCAGCTGTAGAGGTGCCACTCTGATGGCATCACTGCTTCCTATTAATCTTAGTGCTCCTCAGAGAGTGGGTCTGACACCCTGGCAGTTGCACCTTTCAGGTACAGGCAGAGCTTGTGTGATGAGAGGAAGGCAGGTGAGGAAAGTTCATGCGGTGAAGAGAGGCACTCAAAACCATGCTTGAGTCTTAGCTGTAGGTTTACAGCTGAAAACTGAATAGTATTATTAAAAAGATGTAGGAGGACTTCTCTACCACGCTGCAGTCCAAAGCCTGCTTGGTCAGTTTAAACCTGACAGAATCTCCTTGCCCAAAGTGCTGACAAGTCTATCTGCAGGGCATTTCTCAACCCAACTGACCTGAATATTGACAGCTACATCTGTTGGAGGAAAACTTCTCAATTCTGGGGCACTGACAGACGACCCATCCATGTCGTTTTGCAATATTAGGGTAAGACCTGGTCACCCCTGTGCCCTGCCAAGAGAACCTGCATGTATGCCATGGCTAGGAGATGCAGTACCCCTTGGATGGTTGTACAGGGATGAATTTTGAGTCCCTCCCCAGGAAAATAGTATGTCAAAACAGGTAGAAATGCTATGTGCTTCCTTATATTGGTATTTTGACCCCTCTGCTCCTCATATCACCCTTTACAAAATACAGATGGTAATAATGCTTTTGACTCAACATTTCTTTCTTGCTTTGCAACATTTCCAAGTAACAGCACTTTTTTCACATTGGGTAAGAAACAGGAGAGGTTGCTTGCTGAAGTCAGGTGGCAAAGCAGGATAAACGTTGTGAAATGCCAGGCAGGGTACCCGCTGGTGCCTTTCATTTATAGTCAAGGAAAATCTGCTGAGCTAAATAAATCACTAACAACAAGGGTGCTTGTTCTTCCCCAAGAACTGGTTCATACATGTGGCAAAGCACCAGGAAGCAGACAGTGATAGTCTTCTGCTGCATGGGAGTCAGGACAACATGTGTCCAACCTCCTTGTCACCTGCAGCTTGACTACATATAGTAACCATAGCTGGTGTGTACTTGGTCTTCTTCCAGGACCCTCTAGAGAGTAGCAGAATTAGCTCTCCAGTGAGCTAAAACTACTACCTTCAGCCAGTATTTTGTGAGACTGTTGGCCTGCTGCACTTCACATACAAACCAAATCCTGTTAGAACTAGGAGAGAACTTTAGCGTGCCATGTGAGTGATTTGCACATCTAAACAAAGCCAAGAATGGGTTTGCCATTTATTTGGAGGGAAAGCTCCTGAAAAATTCAATTTCCTATCAGTATTGCCTTTTATGGTGATTTTCAATGAAGTCTTATACTCTCTGTTATGTTGCTGATTGGTGTGCAACAAGCCCTTAAAGAGGCTAGAGCATTCATTTGAATCCATATACCTGCAAGTAGGAGTGAGAGCTAGCAGCCTGTTAAAGACACAGAGAACTCTCACATTTCCTTGCGTTATTTTCCCTGTAATTAAAATAAAGAGTCATCCTAGTTCATAAGCTTTGAGTCAAACTTCCCTTTAGCCATGATGAAAGAACACTGCCATTAATTAGCTATACATGTAACAGCCAGTGAAACCCTGGAAATTACAGCTGAAATAAGGAACGACCCTATCTGCGTGCAGCTGTATTTTGCTTCCCTACAATGTAAATGCATTTTTTACAAATATGCTCCTGTATAATCCAAGTTTTACTTGTAAGAACTTACTTTTGATGTAATCAAACTTACATTCAAAGCAGATTCAAAAGGCTTACAGTACACAAAGCTGAGAAAATACTAGCTAAATTAAAGCAGAAAGTGTATCCATCATCTAAAAAGATTTCAGGAAATGAAATGAGCTGTGCTATGAAAACTAGAAGTAAGCAAGCTTCATCTTCTAAGGATTAATATGCATTGCCCCATAGCCTCCCCCTCAAGCAGTTTCCTTGAAAGAAAACTCTGTTCCCTACAACCCACTCCTCCTCCACCTTGTCCTTCATGCCATGAAGGGCAGCAGGTGGTGTAACCCAGACAACACTGTCAAAGCAGCATGTAACTGTGAGGCTCTGCTCCACTCCCTTCATCGTGTACTCACTTGATTCTTTTCCACCCAGGGCCTCAGTTTCAAAAACTGGTATGGCTGCCCTTGTTCATTTTTTAGATGCCTCCTTGTACTACACTTGCTTGAAATCTGTGAACAGTTACTGAGGTGGAGAGGGATAGAAATGCTAGCAAAATTATATGGCAGGCATAAGATCAATGAGACTGGAAATCCCTTCTTCCACTAGAAGATCTGGATAAAACTGACCAAAAGTCAACTTATTTAGGAGCCAGCACAGTGGAGACACATGAACCACATGGGGAACAAGATCCGTATTGCTGCTTAGCACATTATTTTATGCCTCACTGTATGCTGACACTTCTTGTTTTCCTTTTCCTGACCTGTAGCTTGGAAGACTGAGATATGGATTGTAGATCATTCAAGAACTGTGCACTTAATGTAGGTTTTGAGTTAGTGAGAAAGGAGGCAGGACTATTTCCATGCCTTTAACAGCTAACTGCTGTTAATAATAGTCTGACCTTCATTTATAGGCTTAGTTACTTTACTGGAGTATTTCTGATGTGTATTTGTATATCTTCTGTGCTACGTGCAGCTGTTGCAGTCTTAAGTTAAAGATGGGGCAGAAGTATTGCATTCCTGAGAAATATCCGCCGTGATACTTTTCAGTCAAGGTATCTGTGTTGCCAGGCATGCTCTATAGTGAAGTGATAGGCATATAACAAGCTGGTTGTCTGGCTGCTACATACCACAGATCAGTTGTCATGCCTCGGTCAAAACAAAAAGCATGAAATACTCTTGACTTTACTGAGAAATAGAGCATGTCTTAGTAAAAGATAGGCTCCTCTCCGCTCTTACAGAAACAGCCTCCATTACATATTTTTCTTAGGAAACAGTCTGAATAATCAGATAAAATAAGGAATAACTACACTGTCTTGTGCCCGTAATTTGTCTAGACTTACACGAATTAAGAATATTACTTGTGTCTCTGGTCATAAGATAAAAATTACCACAGATGAAGGTAAAACATTCATTTCTGTGGATTCTGTGTTCAAGAGAGTTTTATCAATGTCACTGCATGCTGTCATTTGCATCTTGATATATTTCACCTGAAATAGGGCTAAAATCACAAGTAACTAAGCAACTGCCCCTCATATTCTGGGGGTTTGTGCTATTCCAGTACACATACAAAAAGTGCTGGGTTTCTGAATGATGCTGGTAGGAGTACAACTGTAATAGAGAGACATCTAACACCTTTCTGTTTTCCTCAAATGTGGTGTTTCTAAACCCACCCTCAGGAACACTTGATACTCCTCATATCTTTTTGACCAGATTTTTAGAAATGTTAATTAGTTGCCTAGCTGATCAGTGGGAGGATTCTCAAAGGTCATTTAAAGGAGAAGACTTGATGGGAACAAAAAAAGTATGGTGTTAAAAAGTCTATTTACTTTAGTTCTAGAAAAAGAGCCCAAAACTTTCTCTTCATCCCATGGAAACAGAGGCATTTTATCTCTCTTGGTAACTTGCATATGAATTGTAAGGTTGAACAAAACTCTGACTGAGATGAATCTGCAAAAAGGAAAAAGTTCAACCAAATTTTTCAAAAGTAAACAATAAAGTGAAGAATCCAGAGGAACATTTTATAGTTAATTGGGTTTGTGTGTAATTTTTGAGCTACTCTTTATACTAAGTTTGGCACAACAAGCATGAAAAAATTTTTTTGCTCCTTATCGTGACACAGTTTCCATTTATATTCTCTTGTTTGTCTACCATGCAAATATACCATAAATCCTTTTGAACACCATTTGAACATGCAATAGGATAATGGTAGGCTTGTTTTGGGTACCTTTGGGTATACAGTAGTTGTAACCTCTTATCTCCTGCGTCATTTTCCAGGTTATTAAAAATGACAGTCACAAAGGAGTGCCTTGTAAAAACTTGCCTTGTTTGTCAGAGTGGTAATTGTATGTTTGCAGCAGCTGTGATGGTCTGAGAACATGGATGTGAGAGGTCTGTGGGAGGGGGAGAATTTTTTTTAAATAGGCCAGCTAGTAGAGCTGGGAAAGCCAGACCATGCTTTCAAGGCCCATACCCTTCCCTTCTGGCTAGAAACATTAGGAGCAAAATTAAAATCTAAATACAGGTCAAATAAAAGGAGTATGATACCTAGGTAACAGCAAAGGTACCAGATTCTCACTGGTACTACACTCACATTTGATAGAGGTAAAAAGGAGCAGCTCCAACGTTATGAATGTCTTTCTGGTTCAGCTCCTGCTAGGTCTTTCAAAAATTCCTCCTCCCTGCAACTATCTCTTTGAAACTCAGCAGACACCCATAGTCCAATCTAAAGCTGAATTCATACCTGAACATAACACTGGCTGCATTTACTCATCTTCCAGCAGGAATCTTCTTACTAGTATTGTATTTCCACCTAGTTTTATGTATCTTTTTCTTGACCTTTATTATCTATGTGCAAGGAAAATTTTGTTACCTGAAGAACAGTGAGTGTGCACCAGAATGGAGCACTCAAAAATCACAAGCAGTTCTTAAATGGGAACTGTGTATTTTAAGGTTACTGCGTTCATGAAGATTTTGGCAGTTGATTTGAAAAGAGAACAGAAATAGCATTAAGTATAAAGCAACAAAGAAAGCACTTAGTGTGAAGGAAGGCTGATGGTACAAGTTTTAGACAATATGAAAGAAGAAATAGACTTCTCTGTAGCTCCCTTTCATTCTGCCCCTTCATTGGCTTAGCTGCCTTACCCTTCATGTTTATGTCAGCAATCTGCTGCTTGTTTCAATGGTCTGTTTATTTTTGTGATCTAGAGGCTCATACAACACCAAAGGCTCTTGAGACACTGGTAAAGAACTAAGCTAGCAAAGGTCAGGACCTAACCCATAAGCCAGTATGAAGGATGTCCAAGACTGAGCTGTGGCATTCATTGCACCTTACAGAACTGGCTTTTGCAAGGACAATGAATGTGGAACTAACTATTTTCAGAACGTATCACAAAACTTGTATTCAACTTGTCTTTCCACAGCTCAAAGCTAAACAACACAACTAGTCTCTCACACAAAGAGAGACCACAAAGACCACAACTAGAAATGCACTCACAGCCCCTCTGCCACTTAATCAAACTGTTCTTCAAAAACTATTCTCCTGGGGAGAGCTACATTAAGGTGATGGGGTAAGACTGAGCTCCTGATAGACACGATAGATAGAATAGGTGCAAGACAAACTAATGAAAAAATCCTATGCTTACACTGCATAAGAAACTACTGAGGCCACATATCTCCATGCTGAAGTAAAATCAGTCACTTTTTGGGTGGCCCATCCATACTCCATCCTTCAATTTCCTATGCCCATTTGGGTGCTATATGTGGCCCCCACAGTGAAGAGGAAATAGTTCATTTCTCTCAGATCTGGCTCTTGTTTTTTGTTTGGGTGAGTGGGGATTTTGGGGCTTTGGTTTTGTTTTTGCAGAAACTCACAGAGTTAGAGAGTACAGAAAACCCTCAAAACTTGCCCAAACCTTCAGTGTCATTTTACTCAATGATGAGAGCTGCCTGGCTCAAGGACAAGGGTATTCACTCACACACTACATTCATCACCCTGTAGAAATGGAAGTGGCCAGTGCTGAGTATGTTTCAGCAAAATAAATCCTAGTGAAAGGATATCTGTATCCCCCAAAGCACATCCACTAGCTCCTTTGTTTCTGTTACTGATAATGAAGCGATGATGTGCCCTGTGAATAGTTACAGCCTTCTTCCATTTCATGGGATTTTAGAAATCTGTGGCAGTGCTTTAGGAAGAACTTCCAAGGGACTTCAGTTTTCAGTGAGTGCAAAGGGTGTAACTCTTTCCTCAGTGTGAGAGGTACTTGCAGAGTGATTAGAAAAATATTCTCCGCAGCACATGGTTTTCAGTTTACTAAAAACATCACAAAGGAAGTCTTGTCCTGCATTAAACAGTGAGGGTGGGAAAGCACAGCATTCAAGGAGCATAATTTTATTATATGAAATTTCACAACAGGCACAGATCTAATTTATTAGTGATCTACTGGAATGAAACAAAATCAATTTGACACCTACCAGCTGAACACTAAAATTGACTGCTATTGGGACAGTTCACTTTAACTAAGTTAACCATCAAGAGATTGCTATATCTGAGAGTAGTGTGCAGATAGTAATGTGCTTTTGCTGCATTTTTTTCACCTGTAACTGAAAGTAGCTTTGAATGAATGTTAAGGTAGGAAAAAGATAGATGACTTCTTTCTAAGGAAAAACTACCATATCATTTTTATGCAATTTCTTTTTTAAAGAAAGTAAAAAAAATCACCCATCAAAACAAACACCCACCCCCCAAAAAAAAAAATAAAACTAAAAAACACAAACCAAACAACTGAAAACCAAAATCAAAAAAAAGCCTAAACCAAGCAAATTAAAACAGGTTGGAGTTAGAGCCAGTGTGCTGAATTGATAATATGGACAAATTCAGCCTCCTCAAAAAGTGCAGAAGGAATGTTTTCTTCATTTTATTTATTCAGTATGGGTTATGTCAATGAGATTCTCTCAAAGCTAGGGAGCTGCAAGTTAAAAGAAAAATATGCTTTCCCCAAAAGAAGGTATGGCAGTCAGGAATCTATTATTTCTACTATCTAAGGAACACAGACCCTATGTCAGTAAATATCCAGATCAACAACATATCTATGCCTTCTAGAAAAAAGTTAGAAAACTGAAGAGCTTAAGTATTTAACTCAGTTCTAGAATGTATCCTGCAGCTATAAAATTGTCCTGTTCTAAATGCAGAAACAAAATTATGTTCAAAATGGAACCTCATTGTGAAATGTTGAATGGCTCAGAAGAAAGTGCATAATAAAGCCTGTCCAGAGAGTCTTCAGAACCATCCTGGGAAAAAGGAAGGGCTACAGTTTTAAAATCTTGGATGGAACAACAACATTCTTGCTCCAAATAAAGAACTGTTTCTAAAAAGAACAGGGTTAAATATACTAAATATTTACTAAAGTATCATCTCCTCTTTGCTCTTTTTCTATTGCATTTGCCATTCTACATGAATGACATGAAGCCATGGACTTCAATCTTCCACCTCTCAGATGGTATGAATTGTCCTATACACTTTGAAAAGAGATAAAGTTGCATATTCCATGATTCAAGCCATGAGTCTAAGTATATTAAACCCATCACTTTTGATTAGTTAATTAATTAATTACCTCACTCATCAGAAGAGGAAAGAGATGCAGAGCGGTATGAAGTTAACTGGTGCTTGTTTGGCAATAGTTAGAATTTTGCATCTCGAAACTGATTCACCCTGATAGAGTTTTTTAAACATTGACAAAATGGAGTTGATTGAACATCTCTGTGTTTTGAACATAGGTGGAGCTATCCTCAATCTGTGTCTAACTTTGATGCATTAAGATGATCTT
>JASSUY010027810.1:0-15935 GCA_032466535.1 Forpus xanthops | reverse complement strand
CCCCTAGTGAAGCCATGCTGGCTGTCACCAAGCACCTTGTTGTTTTTCATGTGCCTCAGCATGCCTTCCAGAAGAATTTGCTCCAAGATTTTGCCAGGCACAGAGGTGAGGCTGACTGCTCTGTAGTTCCTCGGTTCATCTGTTTTCCCCTTCTTAAAAATGGGGGTTATATTTCCCTTTTTCAGTCATCGGGAACTTCTCCTGACTGCCGTGATTTTTCAAATTTGATGGACAGTGGCTTAGGAACGTCATTCACCCGCAAATCGATTTCATCAGGTCTCATGGATCTGTGCATATTCAGGTTCTTAAGATGCTCTCAGACCAGATCTTCTCCTACAGTTGGCCCAAGTTCATCATTGTCACTATCCCTGCGTCTGACTTCTGAGACTTGGGTGATATGGTCAGAGCATTTTCCAGTGAAGACTGAGGCAAAGAAGTCATTAAGAACCTCAGCCTTCTCCAAATCCAGGGCAGACAGTTCTGATAGCTTCCAGAGTGGGCACCCATTTTCCCTATTCTGTCTTTTACTTGCAGGTACCCACAGAATCCCTTACTGTTATCTTTTACTTTCAGGTACCCACAGAATCCCTTACTGTTATCTTTTACATCCCTAGAAAAGTTTAATTCTAAGCTGGCTTTAACTTTCCTGACCTGGTCCCTAGCTTCCCAGACAACATCCCTGTGTTCTTCCCAGGCCGCCTGTCCTTGCTTCCATCTTTTATAAGCCTCTTTTTTCCCTTCAAAGTTTCCTCAGCAGCTCCTTATCCATCCAAGGAGGTCTCCAAGTCCTCCTGCATCACTTCCATCTAGTTGGGACGCAACACTGCTGAGCTTGCAGAAGGTAATCCTTGAACATCAAACAACATTTTTAGGCCCCCCTGCCCTCTAGGGCTATATCCCATGGAACCTTACTAAGCACGTTACTGAAGAGCTCATGAACTGTTTGTTGCCTTCTCTCTATCTTCTTTGTGCTCACCCAGCAATAATCAGATTGTATTGACTGGACTTCGAGCTCAGCACCAGTGCTGAACTTGAAATGTATAATCAAAGGTTATACATAAGCAGCCAAAGCATTCTGGGACCAATGAATAAATGGAGGACATTCCAAGTTTATTCCTTGAGGCCATTAAAGCTGACAGATATGCCCCTGTATTAGCTCCTTGAGAGACTCCTGGTTGTCTCTGGTGGGATCCTGCTTCCCTGATGCTCAGGAGCTGCTATTTTTATCCTGTGTTTATTTTTCCACAGTCTACAATGCTCCAAGCTCCTTCTTTGGTGGTTCTTATGGATCTCTAAGAGCTTTACATTATTTCTTCCTCTGCTTATCCATTGTGGCACTGACCTGACTGGGTTTGCTCCAGTGCTTGATTTGAAGTGATTATTTTCTCCCTAACAAATATTAACACTTACTTTTCCTCCTTTTTGTTATGTTTCGTCCCTGTGCTCTCCAGTGTTGGTGTTGCTTCAAGGGACATTTGGAAATGGTACTCATTGGCAGCTGCATTTGGCTGTTGTACTGATTGGAAGATAGGGATGTATGTGATGCTCTGAGGAGCTATTGCAGATGCAGGAACAGAAAGGGCAGAAAGGTTCCTGAAGGTTCATCTGAGTTTTGCTTGTCAGCACATCCAGGAGGGTAGGAGGTTGTCTCAACACCATTTCTGGCTATGACACAGACTGTGGGTTAAGATAAATTGTAAATCACATAGGGAACAGTGAAAGTGAACTGTCAAGAGGTGCTAAAATTTAGGCTGACATCAGCCCTTCTGTGGCTAAGATACCATCCCCCATGGAGAAGAAATTCAGGAATGCCAAGCTGGAAGAGGTCATGGAGGCTGGACCTGAGTTCACTGCTGAATAATAGGCCACTGCCACTGCCAGGGTTATTCCTGTCAACCTTTTTTGCCCCTGCTTCTGTTTAAAATGCATGGCAAGGGACTCACCAGCTCCTGTTCACAGCATGAGCAAGTACATTTGCTGACTGACTCCTGCATGCTGTGCATCCTGTGTTTTCCAAGGGAGTGCATAATGATGGGCCGCTGTTCAGCTCATTGAGAGTTTGTTACCTAGCTGGAGCCATTACTATGAAATTACCAAATAAAACATACATTTTCAGTCCCCATAGTAATAAAAATTATCGAAGAGCCTCTCCTGGGACAATTATAATGAGATAATACAGACCTCCTGACTGATTCCAGTGGCTGTAAAAAAAAAACATAATCAAAGAGCATTCAACAAGACATTAGTATATGCCTTGGCTCCAATCCCTTCCCTGTCTCAGGGGATAATGAAATGATCAAATTAGTTTTAAAAAGGTGAAACTTCAATTTTTCAGCGCATGTGACAGGTTCTCCCCTGAATAATGTCATTACAATGAGGTGCACAGGACAGCAGGAGCATTTATTGCTTTTGGTCTAGACACCACAGGACATTAAGAAATCTTGCCCTCTTGTCTCTGCAGTGTAATGTTTATTCTCCAAGTGTCCAGGCCAATGAAATGATAAAGAACAGGACTTTAAGCTTCGGTTTTCTTTTTTCCCTTTTGCACACTCAAAACATAAATACAACCGTATGTTCAAGCCTGCGTTTGCAGAAATGTAGCATAAATGGCCTATTGGGTTATATAGCTCATCTGTTTCCCATTACTGCTTTAAAGCAAATTACATTCTTTCCAAAGAGCAATGCCGGTATGGACAGCCTAACAGCCTTGTTTCCTGGGGATCCAGGATGGAGATCATGAAACACACTCAAAACTGCTCTAAGGCCCACTTTTTCAGGCTGACATTAGCAGAAACACTGCCTTGTGATGCCTCCGGTGACACTGAAGAGAGCGAAGCACTATGAGGTGTTTCAACCCATCTCTGAAAGTGTTCCCCCCTCTGCATGGACATTAACAGGACATCATTGCTCCTAACTCAGGCACTTCAGTGTCACAAACCTAGGGCTTTGCACAAGGGCTGATGCTTCCGATGGTTTGAGTCAGGGATATTTTTCACATTGCAGTCATTATCATCCATCCATTTGCTGGGAAGTGAGCCCCAAATTTTCAGGAGCATGAGCATTAGCTTCCATGGTTCCCAACTAAACATCTCAGTACTCTTCGTGAGAGCAATAGCAAACCCCTCATCCTGTGTAGGTCAAGCACAGCAGGGAGTTAACTGACATATCCATGGAGAAACAACCAGAGCCACTCAGTGCTCTTCCATACATCAGCTGTTTCAGGAGCAGGGATGGTCTCACTGCCTGCCTGGATCTGATTGTGATCACCCAGGTCACACACTTCCTACTTTGAAAGTTGGGGAGCAAAACCTCTGCATCCTCCCAAATGACCTGTCAGTACATTAGAACTGGACACCCTCCCACTGTGACCGTGATTTCAGCCTCAGAGCCATCTCATTTCCTTTGTGAAAGAGCCCCACAGGCAACACACGGAGCAACTTCTCTATTTACCTTGACACTACTTGAGCCACAGCCCTCGCCTCTTGCAGAGCAGCTGTATTATCATCTCTTTGGCATCATGGTTGCTGCTGTCTCCACTTCCCTTTCCCCTCCTCAGAGCAGATAGGCTGTTTAGGGTCCCCCTCTTGCCCCTCCATGCCTGCACTCCTCTGAAACTCATTACCCAGAATTCCGGCTTTCCTTGAAGTAGCACTGAACAAGCTGCGCTGTGTTTTTCCCCCTCCAGGCTTTTTTTTACAGCAGTTCTTGCAGGAAGAAGTAATTTATCCAGAATTAAAACATCTGGTTATCGTGCTCCCCGGGTAAGTTAGCATTAAAATGAGAGGAAAACATACTGCCTGCCTGTCTCCATCATTTGAGAGGGGGAACATGCCCCATGGCTCCATGCGGGGACAAGGTGAAAGCTCTCTCCAGTGCTGGCTGCATGGGCTGTGCACAGTGGCCAGGGGTTTGGAGCAGAGGAAGGAGGCATATGCAGCTTGCTGAGGCTAAAGGTATAAGGGGAAAGTGCTAATTTTATCATGCACCTTGCTTCTCTTTAGCTGGGCATTATAGACTGATAACAAAGTGGTTTCCCCCCACTCCAGAGTCCTGTGCACATAATGAATAATATCTGTGTTACAAATTCACCAGCCTTTGTCTAACCACAGGCTCTAGTCCTGTAATTCAGCGTCATGGACAGAGTATCTGGAGAAAGTGACTCTACATAATGCCAGGATGCTGATGGGGAGTGGATTGAGTTAAATCCCTTTTACAAGTCTCTGCAGATATCCTGTTTCTCCCCTTTTGTCAGAAATCCAGACATGGAGCAAGCCAGCATCACCTCCTTTTTGCAAGAGCAAGTAGAGATGGGACAGCGGTAATGCTTTCAACCTGCCAGAGGGGAGACTGAGATGAGCTCTGAGGCAGAAGCTCTTCCCTGTGAGGGTGCTGAGGCACTGTCAGGGGGTGCCCAGAGAAGCTGTGGTTGCCCCATTAGTGGCAGTGTTCAAGGCCAGGTTGGACACAGGGGCTTGGAGCAAGCTGCTCTATGGAAGGTGTTCCTGCCTAAGACAGGGGTTAGAACTGGATGAGCTTTAAGGTCCTTTCCAACACAAACCATTCTGTTTCTATGATTGTCCCATCCTAATGATTTCCAGCTTCAGTCAGGTGGGAGAGGAGGAAAGACCACTTTCCAATGACAGCAGTTGCTTTTGCACCACTCGTCCTTTACAGGTGATGAACAACTCTTTCCATGCACTTGTACAGCTGTTGTCACTATGGCAGAATAGCCTCTCCAGAAGGATGTAATGACCTGGGACACTGGGCAGAGGGATAAAAGGAGCAATGGTGAATGTGTGACCTTCCACTGGTCTTTGAGCTACAGCCTACTCGCTTTCCTGTTAGTGACCTCTTAGTAAGATCTTTTGCCATGCAGGGCTTTTCTATGCTGCCTTATTTATCACAGACCCAGAGGCTATGAGACTTGCTGCAAGCCTACTTTATTACCACTGTTGCTAAAGGTGTCATAGCTACGAGTGGCCCAGGAATGGCTTTTATTATGGATACAACAGCCATCTCAACCAAGTAGCCATGGGGAAAGATAGAGATTCAGTTATGATATACATAGGTGATGCTCAGATGCTATGGCTAAACCTTTGCTACTGGCCTCCACAGCACCCCATGATCTGATATTTGTGTTGGGAAAAGCTGTGTGGACACTACATATGGGGACTCCCAGGACCACTATTCACCATTTCTTAAGCTTTCTGTGTGCTCAGTGTGTCTTTCCTGGTGCTCTGTTCCTTCTTTCTACGCTTTTCCCCTCTCCCTTGACAGCTTTCACACTTTTCCTAACATTGCAGGTAAGCATTCATCTGACCACAAATCTTGCATTCACTTTGTAAATGAAATTCCAAGTTCAAACCTCACTGTCACAGTGTATTGCAGAGCCACTGTGATTCAGTCTGACCCAGGAAACTGTCCTGGGCGAGACATTAGTTCTCCATTAAATGATACAGAGAAAGCTGGAGCTCGAGCTGTGTAGAAAGCTGTCTCAAAATGATGCTATCTTCAGTAACGTCTGCCTTGCACATGGATGGTTGTGACAAAGCTTCAGCAGCTCCTTCTCCTGGCCCTGTATGCACTCTTTGCCAATGACAAAGCAGGATGATACAGTATAGAAACGCACAAATCACATAATGCAGTATTCAGTGAAGGGGTGTGCTCCAGAAGTAGAGGTCAACAACCTCTCCCTACAATGCCAGAACACAACTGCTGGATATGTACTGTATAGATTCGGACTGCGTTGTCACATCTACTGCTGACTTATTGAGTAACCTTGAGCAAATCACTCCACCCCTCTGCTCCTTCTCTCCCCTCCCAGCAGTCACTTTGACTCCTTAGGCAAGAAACTTACCATTCCAGTACACGCACACAGTGTTTATCACGTTGGTGCATCCTCAGGCTACCAACATGCCAGTAATAACTAGTTGCCAATCAGCAAAGAATCAGGTTTTCTGTATCTACATCAGCTGGAAATTGTTTTTCTCTTGCTTTGAATAATGTGCTGGGAATATGCAAAATAAAGTCCTGATTTCTTTTTTTCTTTTAATTCTTTTATTTTTACTTGTCTAGGAGCAAAAATGTCCTTTATCAGCATTCTAAAATATGATGAATGCTAATCTTAACCTTTCAAAAGTTCCATGCCAGGCAGTTGATGATGCTTCTGTGTTGGAAAGAATCAAACAGAAGGCGTTTCTATCCACAATGAAGTGTTCTTCATTAATGAATGATTTGCTTACCAGGAAATCCAAGAATTCCTTTGCGCTCTCTTTTAACAAACCTGGGGGAGTTTAATCATTTGGAGTGGATTGAAGGCATGAATATATTTATGAATTTCCCATCTTTCCCCTTCTCTCTTTCTCTAAACTTGGAACAAAATCTTTATTGACTTATTACTGTAGTTCAGAGATCTTTCTTTACCTTCCCCTAGCAAATACCTGGGTCATCAAGAAAATTAATAACTCAAATCAGTCAACATTCTGATCTAGGTTCAGCTTTTTCTGAGACTCTCTACATTGAGAGAAGAATACATACTGCAAAACATGAAATAGTGAAGACCACAATCATCCAGCTTCCAAAAGAGAAAGCATAGAATAAGACATGTGGTGATAGAACAACTGGGAATGGTTTTAATCTGCCGGAGGGGAGGCTGAGATGAGCTCTTAGGCAGAAGCTGTTCCCTGTGAGGGTGCTGAGGCGCTGGCACAGGGTGCCCACAGAAGCTGTGACTGCCCCATCCCTGGCAGTGTTCAAGGCCAGGTTGGACATAGCCTTGGGTGGCATGGTTCAGTGGGAGGTATTCCTGCCCGTGGCAAGGGGGTTGGAACTGAATGAGCTTAAGGTCCTTTCCAACCTTTACTGTTCTATGATTCTATTCTATGACTCTATGAAACCATGCTTTACTGATTCATGGTCAACATGAAAATGTTCAAGCTGTTGCTCTGAATATCTGCTAGAACCTGAAGATTTCTTTGGTCCTTCAAGAGTTTTCACATCCACAGCCAGAGAATAATAATGTTTTCTTCTGGAGATTATAGAGGGCAAAGTGATTAATAGACAGAAATTGAGGGATTGTTGGACACTGCTTAATTCATCACAACTGCAGCCTTTCAAGGTTACCAATATCTTCTGCCACCAAAGGGTTACATGGATTCATTCAATCCTTTGAGAGTCACAGATTAGGGATATGAATGAACTGTAAAATATAGTTTTTATTTATCATTATTCCTACTTGTGAGTAATTCAGGCAATGTATCTTCAATCACATTTGTACTGACTACTTGCATTATCTGTGATGGGGATGTCTCAGGCCATCAGTGACTAACACTCTGAGTAATTAGGCTGTGAAAATCTAACTGCAGGAATTATTATTATTATCATCATTAGTAGCTATTTTCCATTTGGTTGTATTAATTCTGTTTGGGATTGGTCTCTTTTCCTGGAGAACAACGATCATTCATACCAAATTATTTTTGTGCAAAATGCTTTTCATCATGTGATTTAACAGACCATGAAACATCTTATGATGGGTTTTAGATTTTCAACCCAGTGTCAGTGTTATGATGACATTAATACCTTCCTTGTACCACCCCTGGAATACTTATCTGAAGCCCCTTTAGGATTCTTTTCCTTTCCATTCATTTTCCAGCTGTCATTTGTGTCCTTTCTGCATCTTCCTCCTGTAATGAATAATAGTTCCTGCTCTAGAGGTTTTAGTGATGGTGGTCTTCTACTTTAAATGTCATTCTTGGACCTCTAGAAGAGAAACCCTATTGACTCCAAGAGAAACTCTCTGCTCCACCTCACTCCTTATAAAGATTCTGATTTCTGTTGCTGACTTTCCTGGCCTTGCAGCAGTGCTGACCATCAACATGTCCACAAGCCAAAACCCATCCCTGCCAGTGTGAAACAGCAAGAAGGAAAGCATGAAACCCAATCAGGTAGGAGAATCCTGCAGGATATGCTTGAGACTGTGGGTAGAACCAATATATTTTTTACTACAGCTCATGGCAACAAGCTCACTATTTCCCTTCCCTTCCCTTCCCATCTCCCATCCCACCCCCTATCCTGTCTCTCATCATATCCTATTCTACCTTATCCTATCCTATCCTATCCTATCCTATCCTATCCTATCCTATCCTATCCTATCCTGTCCTGTCCTGTCCTGTCCTGTCCTGTCCTATCCTATCCTATCCTATCCTATCCTATCCTAATCTCCCATGCCATCCCCTATCCTATCTCCTATCCTATCCTACCCTAACCTGTACTATCTCTCATCCTATCCTATCATATACTATCCTACCTTATCCTATCCTATCTCTCGTCCCACCCACTATCCTATCTCCCATCTTATCCTATCCTCCCCTATCGTCTCCTATCTCTCATCCCACCACCTATCCTATCTCCCATTCCATCTCATCCTATCCTATACCACCTCATCCCTCCTGACTAATTCTAAAGGACATGAAAATCGTACTTGCTCTGTGGGTGTGTGGCTTAGTCTTACACATGGCCACTTGCATTTCCCATTCACCTCACATAGCATTGTCTTTTGTTGCCTTCTGCATTCCCGCACTCCAGCAAACTCTGCTCATTTATCTGCAACTTGCTTAAAACCCCCTGTTTCTTTTTGCCACAACAAAATGCTGTTGTCAAAAACTTCAAATCATCTCATCCATCAAGTGCCCTCTGAGTGTGTGTGTGCGCTTATGTGCATGGGAGTGAGCGTGCAATGTGTATAGCTGACAGACTTGTTTTCTTGCAGTGATAGCTCTGAGGGTAGCTGGGCTCTTTGGGGTTTATCTGGACCAATATTAAACACACACACTCAACATGCACAGTCCCAGGGCACCTCCGCATTTCTCTTCCTAATTTTGGGAACTAAATTGGGGGCACAGTGAAAGCTCTGAGCAGTCCATTTTACCAGAGCCCTTGTCCTCAAGGAAGCTTGAAACCCTCTGCCTGGGATTTGGAAAGGAAACAACTTCTTTCTAACAGCCCCTTCCATGCTCCAGTACCTGCTCCTTGTCCCATTCATTGCATAAATATATTTCTCCCCACAAAGCAACCTCTGGGCTTCTTTTGCTTTCCTGTTGTTGTATGCTCTGCAAGCCTTTGGATCAGCAGAGAATGGTTAAGGTTGGAAAGGACCTTAAGATCATCTAGTTCTGACCCCCAAATTGTTGCCTTTTTAAGCCAGTTTTGCCTGTGAAGGTGTAAATATTGTGCCTTTATTTTTGGAGGCAAATCTGTTAGTGATGGTAGGGGACACCTCATTTTCAAGGGGTTATCCTGTCTCAGAAGCCAAGAGATGAATTCAGAATTCATCTGTGGTTTGCCAGGCTGCTTTGGCAAAGCTATTCCACCTCCTGGCATTTCTGCCTCCTGCCCTGATCAGAGGAGGGATGTGCAGATACAGGCTTGAGAGGACTGGGAGCAATAACCTTGAGCCCAGGGCTCTCCTGTGGGCTATGGAGGCAGTTTTAGCATCTTTCATTGGTTTATCCCATCTGTACCTACAGCTGGGGCCTGAAGGACCTGGATGATACCTCCCACAAAGCCTTGGCTCTTGGAAGAAGCAGAAGCAGAGAATGCTGGCTGTGGCAGCTGGGGAGGTTCACCTCAAATCTCATTCAGCTGTGCTGTCCTGTTTGTTAGGGGCAGAGCACCTAAAGGGCAAAACAGAGAGCAATGACATGTACCTTCAAGAAGTCAACTCCTGAACTATATGAGTGGCACTCCTCAATAATTAGGACATAGAATCATAGAATAGTTAGGGTTGAAAAGGAACTTAAGGTCATCCAGTTCCAACCCTCCTGCTTAAGTTACCTTTGTTCATAACTAACAGTGAGGTCAAGAGGCTGTAGCCAGCCATCAGCAGAACCTGAGTGGAAATAAGTTAGGACAGAGGCAGGCATTTGAACTTCCAGGGATGAACTCACAAGCTATGAGCCCTAGCTGGTAAATAAAGTCAGAGCATGGATGAGCATCCTAGATTCTCATGAAGGGAAGGGTAGGGTTTACTGACGTGTTCCTTCCCCTACCTATAACATGATGTGCTGACTGTGTTTCCATAAGCGATAGTCGTATATGATGTCTAAGTATACCTCCAATATGAGGTAGACTCCCATGATAACTCAGAGAAAGGGTGATGTAGGAGGCTTTCTCTTTTTGCACTTTCTCATTGTCTAGTAATTATTTGTCTATCCTTCTTGGGACAAAAACTACATATTTATTATTCTTCAGTATATCTTTATCACCCCTCATCACCTTTTGGAAATGGGTGCAACCGTTGTGTTCTTGTGGGGTGGCCTTTTCACTAGGAACATCACCCTGGTCAGTCCCATTTTCCTTGGAAAGATGTGATTATCCATCTAAGCTCTTTTCAAAGCTGCAGGTCTCCCCCTCCCGCTCTGTTTGTTTAAATCACAATCATTTATTTGGAAGAAGAAAAAGAGGGTTTTATTTAATTTTGTAATGATATCATTCTAAAAACCATCAGTACGTTGGGATTTGGTTTTCTCATTTCCTCACATTATTTACTTTGAGCTGGCCAGGCCTGGAGGATTTCAGCCAAAAGGTGATGAAAAGCTGAAAATGGCAATATAATACTGAAATGTTTAAACAGCATCAACTCTTGCTGTCACCAGAAGCCAGCATTGTTCTTGTTCACTGTGGAAGGAGTGAAGAGGGGATTGTCAAAAAACCCGACCACATTTTTATGGGGTAGTAGATGCATTTATGAGAACTTCTGACTATATATGGATATTTCATCAGTCTGCTTTTGGGAAACTAACGGCTTGTGATGCAACAATGAAATGATGTGAAAATGAATGATTTTGCCAGGGAAATGTGTTTATACTTTCACCCATATCTACTGCAAATGTGTTAAGTGGGGAGGAATCAGCTGGTGGTCCTGTTCCTGCCTTTACTTCATTCAGATTTTTCTCTGTTGCTGTTGAAACTCTCCTACCTCACTGAAAACGGCCTCTTCACCCCAAAGAACATTTGCAAGTGTAAGGCAATTTCACCACAGACAGGGGGAAAAAATAAAAGTGTACTTCCCATTTCAAAAATATTTGCTTTTATTGCCCAAATTTCATTCATTTTTAGCAAATGTTCTTCCCATGTTTGTCCATTCCTCACCAAGTTGCCTATGGTCCCTTCTGTAGCATCTGCACAACCAAACCACCTCCTAGGGCTACTTGCCTTCTCCCCGTGGACTTCTTCCTTGGTGATTATTTATGTTCAGCTCCAATCTGAAACTCACTGAATACAATGGGAAGATTTCCACGGGTCTTAATGGACTTTGGAGCAAGTACTGACTTTTCAATGCACTCTAGGAAGCAGTTTGCAATGCAGAAGGCATTTTGGGGGGCATCTAACCCTTGCAAGCACTGCTTACATCCATTTCAGACCCATGAGGAGATGTCTTGGCAGGGTAAAAGGCTTACTGAATCAGACACAATGCTTTTTAATGAGCTGATTGCTAGAAGAGGGAGGGAAGGGCACATTACAACACCTTGTGCCTGTAAAAGCAAACCAGGAGGATGCCCGTATGCTTTACATACCCAATTCTCACCTCCATCTGCTTTGAGATCTAATTGCTGCCATCCCTGATGATTTCATTTGCGAAATGCAGTGGGTTGCTTCTGCCACAAGTCACATGGACAGGAGGAGAGTGAGGGGGAGGGATTTTACGTCATAAAGATAACAAAATCATCCCAGTAACACGCTGTGATTTATTGCTCTGTCTTGTGGCCTCAATAACTTTGGTATCTTTACACAGCATCTGCTTCTGGGTGCTTGAGTTTTAGGCTGTTTAAAGCTGCTGCAGAAACTCAGACCTACTCAGCCTCCAGAAGTCAAAAGGGGTCTTATATCTGAGGGTTATTGCCCAACCTCAATATGCCTAGGTTATTTGCTGCTGTTGTGGTTTGAGGCTGCCCATGAAGCATCCTCCCATTAGTGGTAAGAATTTAATGACATGGAGAGGGGTACCCATGTAGATTTACTTTTAAAATCATCTCTGTGGCCTGATATTCACACTAATAGCAGGAAAAATGGTGTGAATTTAGAGGTGTGGGAAGGAGCAGAGGGAGCAGTGAAGGGCAGCAGAGAGGCATCATAGGTATGCCATCATTAGGATGCATGAGGAACCATCAGGATGCCTGTCCCAAACCCCTTGGGCAGTGGTGTACTGTGCTCTAAGCCTTTTCTCTGCATATTTTGCTTGATTTATTTCCCAGGGAAGCACTGCCTTTCCAAGAGCCTTGCAATACTGTTCCTACCCAGGCTTAAAGCCCTCTCATTTCCCCTCCAGGCATCTCCTCCTCTGCCCCAGCCTCCACAGAACACAGGAGCTGCACAAGGATGTTTCAGGAAATGATTTTGCTTTAAAACCAACCAGTTTCTCCCTGCTTTCTTTTGCAGGGGAGGATCCATTACTGCAGTTTCTGCTATCAGAGTCAATGTGTTTCCTATTCTTCAGGAGAGCCAACAGCCTTAGAAACCCACTCACTCAAGATAATGGAGATTCAGGGTATGAATGAGCAGATACTTTTGCTACAAAAATCCCTACTCAAGTGAATGGCTCCAGCTGGAGACATCAAGCCATGACTAGGATGGGAAAATATCCTTGTTCTGTATCTGGCACAACAATGATACAACTTTTGGCCTTGCGAATGCCAGGAGAACACTTGAACACCAATGGAGGGAAGAGAGGAAATACTATCTTTCTCTCACATGCATTTCAGGAGCAATACTTAAAGAGTTTTCATTCATCCCCACATAAAAAAGAAATACTTTGGAACACTTGAAGGATATAAAATAATTCCCTACCCAGCTTTACCAAATCACAGACTGTTTGAGGTTGGAAGGGAGCTCTGGAGGTCAACCGGTCCAACTCCTTTGCTCATACATGGCCATCCACAACTGTGTGCCCTGGACCATTTTGAACATCTCCAGGGATGGAGACTCCACAGCCTGTCTGAGCAATCTGTGCCATTTCAAGGGAAGACAGACATGCATTTTGCAGTTCATGTTGGAAATCCTCAGCACTGTCAGCTGTCTGTGGATGCAGGATTTGCACTGGACATGTCTTTGTCAATATTACCTTGGGTAACTTTGGCAAGCATCTTTCTTTCAGAATTTAGCTTTGAACCTCCCAAATCTCATCAGCAGTACACATCTTTAAAATGGGGCAGTGGGTAGGACCTGCTGCTTCTAATTCTCTTTTAACCTTTGCTGAGCTTCTGCTTTTTAAATTGCTGCTGCATCTACTTATTTTCCCTCCCCAACATTACCAGATGATGATGATGATTATAATTACTGTTATTATTATTACTGTTGTTGTTATTATCCCTGGAAGTGTTCAAGGTCCCATTGGATGTGATGGGGCAACTTGGTCTCGTGGAAGGTGTCCCTGCCCATAGCAGGAAGTGAGAACTATGTAAGCTTTAAGGTGCTTTCCAACTCAAACCCTTCTATGATTCAAGGATTCAATGATTCTATGATGATGACGATGATGATGATGACGATGATGATGATTTAGTTGCTTCTTCTTTCTTGAGTGGTGGAGGAGAACAACTGTGTCACAGGAGTGCACGAGCCCTAGTGATGCCATGACCATGCCGCAGCAGGCAGAAACATTGTACAAGAACACTGACCTGAGGGTAAGAGAACACACACAGCCCCAATCTGTACCCCACCATTATAGATAGCTGGAAGCTCCCCACAACCACAAGCAAGGGTTGTTCCCCACCATTCCCCTTAACCATCAGCTGATTCTTATGTCTTGGACTGATTTGGGGCGTGTAAATTTTGGAGATTTTCCTTATTGTCCTTGTTTCTTTATTATATTTATGTATCTCCATGTCTTTTTAAACAGGCGTTACTAGTATAGGTTTGAACTCACTTTATAATACACTGCTGCTCAAGGACACAGTTCTCACCTTCTTAGAAGAATGTTCCTATTGACCCCTTCCTTGTGCCACTTTAAACATTCCAGCAGCCACAATGGGTATGATCAATAGCAAGTCCAGCTTAAAAACCCTAAAGTCCTATCCATTCCCCTGCAACCTGGATCAGTTCCCTCGATAAAGACTATAGTTTGAGGCCAAGTTATTGCACAACTATTATTGCAGCTACAACTGCTACTTCTGTTTTGCTAGTAGTTTTATCATTGCTACTATTCTTACCAAGCTTTCAGTGAGGACATTTATGACAGCTCTGTTTTATAGGAAAAAAAACAACCAATCCCCCAAATATAGTAACATATAAGGATACTTCAGCCTCTGGAAACAGCCAAGAGGTTGCAGTGAAATTTGGAGATGAAGAAACCTCATGCCATGGCTTTACTCCAAGGGAAGGGACAAATTGCTCCTAATACCCTTTATTAGCATTGTGTTGGGCTGTTAGAGTGTGTCTCCCTCAGGCAGCTTATTGCAACGCATAGGAGAGCCTGTCATGTTCCCCAGGGAAACCATCTCCATTAAAAATGGGAATAACATGCATTTTGGTGCTGAAGTCAGTGGTTGGAAACTCACCATCTGCAGACTTGCTGCGGTACTGCTATATCCTAATTCCACCTGTCAAAGCTCAGGAGGATTGAGGTGATGAGTCTGGTGCTGTGAAACAGCTTTGAGCTCCGGTGGAGAAGAGAATTCCAGGTCCAAAAGAAAATTAGGGAATCAGAAGCTGTCACCACTTGCCTGTTTAATGGAAAAAGAGACTGCTGAAGTCCTGCGCTTAAAGATGTTTAGCAACAGAGCTACTGCATGCATACTGCTTTCTGCCTTCAAAAACCTGTCTCACATGTCTTCTGGAGATGTGTTCTTTCCTCTCAATTTAAAAGCCAGGAAATCATCTCCTTGGCACAGTCTTGACTGGATTGATTGCAGCGCAGTAGCTCCAGCTCTAAAATGCTTTCCCTCCTATTCACCATGTGTATGACAGTTCAGATTACTTTAGCTGAGGATTTCCACTTTATTATACGTGTTTATTCTAGATTTCTACTTTATTATATATGTTCATTTTGGAATGGGTCAACTGTGTCCTGAGAACATTAAGGTCTTGCATTTAGCACCCTCTAAATGGTCTTCCTTTTGGCTTTAGTTTGGCTGCCTAAACCACCCTAGTGGCATCTCTCAAATGCCTCACTCCCTATCTCCATCTTCTTCCTTCTCTGTAAAGCACACTAAATCACCTATTTTCCAAGTTCAGGAGAGCTGCATTATTCATTTCAGAGGGATGAATATAGCTCTTTTCATCTGTCCCTGAATGGATTCTGATCTCAGTGAATGCTTATTGTTATTCATAACTATTCTTCAGCTAGTTTGGATAAACAGATTCAACCAGTGAGCTGCTTTTAAATTGCTCCTTGCTGCTCCCCATCCCGGGGCTGGTGATGGCAAGTGCTTTTGCTACCAAACGGGCGGCTGAAAGTTCAGAGAGGGAAGATGAAAGATAAGAAGGAAAAGAGAAACAGGGAATTACATAGGTTTTTTTCGTGCTGCTACCCTTGTTTTTATGCATATCAGGTTATTTGCTGGAAAAAGGGGCATTCCTTGAATGCTAGTGTGAACAAGCATGCTTAATGGAAATGTTCCCAAATAGTAAACTACAGTGGACATGGACGCAGTCACACAGAACTGTGTGGGATTCAGAGGACCCTGTGTGGTAAATTTCATTGCAAACGCTTCAGCTTTCCTGCTATTCATTTCTTGCTCCTCTTCTAAAGGGCAGCCGTTCATCTCCACTCTTTGTGTCATCTTGATGAGGTATTGTCATGGGTTCAGCAGCAGCAGTCATTTTTCTTTAATTAGTAGCTGGTGTAGCACTGTGTTTTGGATTTTTGGCTCGGGAACAGTGCTGATAACACCAGTGTTTATAGTTATGGCTTAGAATGTTTAGGCTGGCCAAGGACTTTCTGA